>PVLC010039353.1:0-14310 GCA_004027655.1 Graphiurus murinus
AACCAGCCAAGATGTCCATCAACAGATGAATGGATTACAAAACTATGGGATATGTACACAATGGAATTTTACTCGGCCATAAAGAAGAACAAAATCATGTTATTTGCAAGGAAATGGAAGGAACTGGAAAACATTATGTTAAGCGAGATTAGTCAGTCACAAAAAGTTAAAAATAGAATGCGCTCCCTAATATGTGGAAACTAGGGAGAAAATGGGACTTTAGAGGGACTCCAGATGAAGGAGAATCCTTAGGTGAACAAAGAATTTGACTTAATGGAAGGTGAAGGGGGTATGGAGGACACCCTAATGAACATGACGTACTTTCTATGAACACATCAAAGTCAATCACTAAACTGATCTTGAGAAGGAGGGAAGAGGAGGGAGTGGGGCGGGAATTGGGAAAGGGTTAAATGAGAAATGTGTGCATGGATGTCTTTTCCTATAATAGCCTGTACCAAACAAAGATGTGTAATTACAGCGCACCAAGTAAAAAAAAAAAAAAAAAAAAAAAAAAAAAAAAAAAAAAAAAAAAAAAAAAAAAAAAAAAAAAAAATAGCCCGTCAGCACTTTAAGTCATTATTTTAACAAATAAAAGATCCTAAAAATTAAAAAAAAAAAAACAAAGAAAGTGATAAAAAATGTTTAAATGAAGGGAGATGCTACAGTAAGCAGGAAGAGTAAGGATGTTTTATCTGTGTAAGGTATCCTTGTGGGTGCAAGATAGAGAGAAAAACTTACATTAGCATGAACCCAGAATAATCTAAGAGGTGCACCTTTAGTGAAAGAGTAAACAAAAATACCCTCCCTACTGGTGTAGGGAGGTAGAAATAAAGTTTATTTGTATTTTTGTGGGGTCTAGAAGGAAAAAAAAAGAATTCTCTGAAGCATCTACAGTTTTGTACCTCATGTTGATTTGGGGTTTACATTTTCACTAGCCATGTGATATGGGAACAATCAATTAAATAAATCAATAAAAATAATATAATAATTCTGATTACTGGCAAAACACAATGCAGGCCACAAGGTTTTCTGACAGTGAGAAGAAATTAAATTTTCTAATATATGAGTTAATAATGAAAAATTTAAAACATACAAGGAAAAAGACTTTCATAAGTGAATTGAAAGACCCAACAAATATCTGATTTATATCCCCAAGAATCTGCTACTATATCAAGATCATCTTAATACATTTAAAATAATTAGAATTTTAATAAAAGAATAGAACACCATGAAAATATAGATCTTTGGAAATAACTAATATATCTTTTAAAAATGAAGGGTCTTTGAAATGCCTATTTGTAGATGAAAGACCCTCCCACTTCTTAGAAAGTAAATATATGACCCTAGAGAATTACAGTTTTATGACTCTAGAAAGTTTGCTTTACCAGGCTATGTTAAGAATGTGGGCTATACGTATAAAATGAAGAAGTGGTGCTATTTGTGTTCTGACAATGATTGATATGTCATAAATGTCTATGTAACCCTATTGTACTCAAGAAACGTATAAAAATCCATGCTGAAAAATAAAAAATAAAAAAAAGAAATGCCTATTTGTATGTGTATACAGATAGTAAGACACATTATTAGGGAAAGATTTAAACCTCATTCTAGGTTCAGCCAAATTAAAAACACTTGAAAGCCGGGCGTGGTGGCGCACGCTTGTAATCCCAGCATTCGGGAGGTTAAGATCAGAGGACCCAGGTTCGTGGCCAGCCTTAGCTACCTAGTGAGGCACTCCGAAACTTAGACTCGGTTTCAAAATAAAAGAATAAAAAATAGGGCTGGGGGTATAGCTCGGAGGTAGAATGCCCCTGGGTTCCATCCCCAATATCGCAAAAAAACAAAAATAAAAATAAAAACACTTGAAATAGAGAAAAGTTCTAAGGATAGTCATACAGGATCTAGCAAAGAAATGTATATATATATATAGAGAGAGAGAGAATGTATATATATATATATATATATATATAGAGAGAGAGAGAGAGAGAGAGAGAGAAAGAGAGAGAATAAAAATGTGCATCATATATCTAAATAGGTTCAGAAGGAGATAAAAGAGAACAGAGGGAAATAAATGATTAATGAATAATTAAGAATTGTATGAATAATTGTGTGTATATAATAATGATGAAATAGAAAAACAGAAGAGAGACAGCACAAGCAAAAGTAAGAATAAAGAATGATCAAAGCTATCAGAGAGTACAGAATACTACAGACAAACAAATTGTAATCACAGAAAAGCTCTTACTAGTGCTCTGATAAACAGATTACAGCTATATACTTTATGACAGGAAAACCATAAAGCCAGAGACTTTGCAATTCAAAGAATGGAAACTATATACAAGGCAACTGAAAGCTGAGATGGCTACATTAATATCAATCAAAATAAAGATGATGGCTAAATAACAAAATAATTGCAAACATTTCACAACATAATGCCAAATGGAATAATTCACTACCAAACCATTCTGAACATATGAATAACTAAAAGCACTGCCACAATATATAAGAAATATATTCTGGAAAAAATATCAAATATATACAGAATAATATAGCAAAAATAAAGTAAAAATTATGGGATATTTAGAAGTAAGTGATTTTCCTCTTAAGTTATTGATAGCTCATGTAAATAAAAGTAGTGGCAGAATAGAGGAAGACAGTGCATTTCGGTTTCTTCAAGACTTGGAACTCAACCAGTGGGAAGATTGTTTTTTGCCAAGAGAAGAAAAGTAATCAGAACTCAACAGAAGAAAGACAACAGAAACAGAGTGGAATCAGATGCAGCACAGAGCACAGGACTGAAAAGAACACCACGCCATCTCCTCTGGTGAGCAAAGAGCAGAGTCAACACAATCTTGGTGAACCCATATTCAGATGGCAGCTATAGGAACTTGATTGCTCTCAGAGACAAACTCCAACAATGAAGAAGAAGAATCATGTAGAGCCAGTGATTGCAGAGAATCATCATCAAAAACATTCACATTCTTTTCTCCGTGGTTGAATACCTCAATACTGCAACTCCCCAGACTGCCCAGCCATATCACCCAGCACATTCCTGTGGTTGCAGATGAACTTAGACTAAGAAATTACAGGACCTTCCTGCCGAGACCCCAGTGGCTACAATCCTCCTTGTCAAGACCACTGTAAATCTACAGACCAACCAGACAAACTGCCCAGCGAATTCCTGTGGCTGCAGCTGAACTTGTCCCTTTCTACAGGGACTTGAGTGGCACTCATCAAAATCCTAATTTATAAACTGTCACAGTGAGAGCTTGTGAGCTACAGGGACTTTTGTGACAATAAACAGACCCATAGTGTCTGTGAGTTGGCAAATCATCCCTGCAGAGGTGAGAGTGAGGCTATAGTTGGTTATAACAGAAACAAAAATTAGCAGATAGTCCCTAGGGACACTTGGGCAGGTGGGACCTAGGGCTGGCAGTATACCTAGCCCCTGAAGGGTCTCCAGCAATCACCACAGGACCACCAAGAGTGGTTTCTGTGAGATCAAAAGACTCAGCCAACTGTGCTGCAGGCTTAGAAGGCTAAAAAATACTGCCTGGTGTTGCCGCAAGCACCAAGGCCAGAGGCCAACTAGTTCTCACATGATCTCAGCAGTGCAGAGCAGAAGTGATGTCCCTAGAACTCAATAACTGAGCCACCCCAGGCTCAGAATGTACAATCTCTCCCTGCCAGAGATTGGGGTCCAAAAGCAGGGAGGCTAGGGGCCTGCAAGGGTTCACATGATCATAGCTACAGGCTGGGAACTCAACGCTCTGTCAGCAGAGTTTGTGCCTGGTGTTGACATGTGCCAGTGATTGACAAGGCTTCACACAATCACAACCAGCAGATCAGCAATGTGTCCTTCGATCATCAATGCTCAGCAAGCTAGGCCACATTTTCAGAACATTTTCCTGGCCCTGCTGAGCTTATGCCCCCAAACCACAGAGATCAGAGGTCAGTGCTCTGCATGGTTTCATAGGTTTGCAAATAGCAGAACAGTGGTGGTATCTGTAGGGCATTAACTCTCAACCAGCAGGCCTCAGGCTCTGAACTGGATATCATAATCTCTGACCCTGTTGAGTTTGGGTGTGGAGATCACAGCTGCCTGTAGCCAATTAGAGACTCCTCTTTGCCTGTACTAAGAAATATGTCTTGTTAAAGAGGTTTTGGGGGACAAACTAAAAAATTGGATAATATGAGACAGATTTTTCTGAGGCAAATATGTACCCCCAGCATAGGCCTTATTATAAGGTGATAACAAATAAACATAAGACTCTCACACAAAGGGGAGGAAGATGCCAAAACAAAAGAAATACAAGCCTGAGAATTCTTAAAACATGAAAATGAAGACCAACAAGGAAATAATAAACCATAAAGGTATATCACCAATATTGAGATGCAGAAAATGTCAGATGACGAATTCAGAATTTTTATTTTCAATATGATCAAAGTCCTTAGAAATGAGATCAGAGAAAGTATACAGGAAATAAAAGAAGATATGAATAGAGAAATTGAGGCCCTAAGTAAGAACCAAAAAAGAGGCCTAGAGCAAAATGAAGAAGTCAATAGATAAAGACTTCAATCAAAACCACCTCTGGCTGACTAGACCACATGGAAAATAGAGTCTCACTCTTGGAAGATGGCTCATTCAAAACTGACCACACCATCAATAACATAGAAAAGATAATATAACAACACTACCAGAACATCCAAGAAATATGGGACATTATGAAATAACCTAACTTATGGATAGTAGGCATTAAAGGAGATCTAGAAACACAAACCAAGAGCATTAGATATGTCTTCAGAGAAATAATATCAGGGAATTTCCCAAACATAGAAAAAGACTTGGAAATCCATGTAAAGGAGACATTCAGAACAACAAAACAAGATCAAAGAACTTCTCCATGCCACATAATAATTAAAATGACTAACATACAGGTCAAGGAAAGAATCTTAAATTCATATAGAACAAATGAATGGGTGACATTCAGGCACAAAACAATAAGAATTACTTCAGACTTCTCAATTCAAGTCATGAAAGTCAGGAAGGTCTAGTATGAAGTACTCTAAGCCCTGAAAGAAAACAACTTCCAACCAAGACTGCTACATTCAGCAAATATATCATTCAGAATTGACAGATAAATAAAAACCTTCCAAGATAAGCACAAACTAAAAGAATCCATGACTACCAAACCAGATAAAATATTTAAAGAAATAAAATACAAGAAAAAAAGAAGAAAATACCAGAACCAGAGAAGGGACAAATTCTGCTAGATGGGCAATTACATAAAGGAGAAATAACACTATATCAAACATAAAATATAACCCAAAATGACAGGAAACAAAAATCATATCTCAATAATAACATTGAATGTCAAACATTTAAATTCCCCAATTAAAAAATCATAGACTAGCAATGTGGATTAAAGAATATAATTCAACTATATGCTGCTTGCAAGAAACTTATTTTATAGGCAAATATATCCATAAACTGAAGGTGACCAACTCCAACAAAGAAGCAGAATTTATAGAGCCAGTGATTGCGGAAAACCATCATTCAAAGCAATCACAGTATACCATGCAAATGGAGACAGAAAGCAAGCAGGAGTAGCAACGTTTATATCTGACAAAGCAGACATTAAGTTAAATTCATCAGAAGAGACAAAGCGAGTTACGTCTTAGTCATAAACAAGTAGATATAATGTTGGTAAACATTTATGCCCCAAATGAGGGTTTACTCACTTTTACATATCAAACTCTTCAGGACATTAAGTCTCAAATAGACCCAAATATAATAATATTGGGAGACATTGACACACTGCTAACACCTCTAGATCACTCTTCCAGGCAAAAGATGAGTAAACACTCTTCAGACCTAAAGAACACTATAACCAAATGTACCTAATAGACATATACAGAATATTTCAACCAACAACACCTGAATACACATTCTTCTCAGGTTCTCAGGGAACCTTCTTCAAAATAGACCACATGCTGGGTCAAAAAGCAACCACCAGCAAATTTAAAAAATATAATATAATCCCTTACATATTTTCAGATAATAATAGATTGAGAGCGGAAATCAACAACAGGAAGATCCAAAGCAATTACATGAACATATGGTGATTGAATTAAACATTATTGAATGAAAATTGGATCAGATAAGAAATAAGGGAAAAAATTTTTAAAATCCTAGAATCAAATAAAAATAGAGAGACAAAATATCAAAATCTATGGGACATTTTGAAGGCAGTTTTAAGAGAAAAAATTTACAATACTGAGTGCTCACACAAGTAAAAGATAAGGTCACCAAATACGCAACATAAGTACCTAGAGAAACAACAATAGACTAATCCTAAAGCCAGCAGAAGGTAAGAGATAATTACGATTAGAGCAGAAATCAATGAAATAGAGAACAAAAGAACAATATAAAAGTTCAACAAATAAAAAGCTGGTTCTTTGAAAAGATTAACAAGATTGATAAACCCTTAGCCAACCTAACAGGAAGAAAAAGAGAATCAACCCAAATTATTACAATCATAAATGAAAAAGGAGAGATCATCCCAAACAGTAGGTAAATCCAGAGGATCATCAGAAACTATTTTGAAAATTTATATTCCAATAAAATAGAAAATATAGAGGAAACTAATGGATTTCTAGACACATACAACCTACTTAAATTGAAACAAGAGGATATAGAAAACCTAAATTGACCAATAGAAAGTAAAGAGATAGAAACAGCAATAAAAGCCTTCCATAAAAGAAAAGCCCAGATCCCAGCAAATTCCCAGCTGGCTTCTATAAAACCTTTACAGAAGAACCAAACCCAATACTTCTCAAGCTATTTTGTGAAATTGAAAGAGATGAAATTCTTTCAAATTCCTTCTGTAAGATCAGTATCACCTTTAGGCAAAAACAGAATAAAAATTTCTCAAGAAAGGAAAATTACACACCAATATCCTTGATGAGCATAGATATAAAATTTCTAAACGAAATGCTAGCAATCCACATTCAAACCATATCAAGAAAATTGTGCACCATGACCACATTTGTTTCATTCCAGGGATCAAGGCTGATTCAACATACACAATTCAAAACATGTCATTCATTACATAAATAAAACTAAGGAGAAAAATCATATGATCATCTCAATAGATGCTGAAAAACTATTTGACAAAATTCAACATCCATTCATGTTAAAAAAAAAAAACAAAACAGCAGCAAATTGGAATAAAAGGAACTTACCTCAACATCATTAGGGCAATGTACAATAAACCTAAAGCCAACATCATATTGAATGGAGACAAACTGCAACAATTCCCTTTAAAATCAGGAAGAAGAAAAGAATGCCCACTATCGCCATTCCTTTTCAATATAGTACTAGAAACTCTTGCCAGAATGATAGGGCAAGAGAAGGATATCATAGGCTTTCAATAGGAAGAGAAGAACTGAAATCATCTCTATTTGCAGATAACATGATCCTATATTTAGAAGAACCAAAAAAACTCAATCAAATGACTTCTAGGGCTGATTAACAAATTCAGCAAAGTAGCCTGATACAAAATGAATCTAAAAATATCAGTAGCTTTTCTATACACTAACAATGAATCCACTGAAAAAGAAATACAGAAAAAATCCCATTCACAATAACCTCAAAAAAATTAAAGAAAAAATTCCATTCATAACCTCAAAAAAATTAAATTTCTAGGAATAAATCTAACCAATGAAGTAAAAGACCTCTACAAAACTATAAAATATTAAAGAAATAATTGAAGAAGATCTTAGAAGGTGGAAAGATTTCCCATGCTTTTAGATAGGAAGAATAAATATTATAAAAAAAAACTAAGTCTACCAAAAGCGATCTACAGAGTGAATGCAATTCCTATTAAAATACTAATGTCATTCTTCACAGACCTAGAAAAAGTCAGTCCTAAATTTCATATGGAGAAACAAAAGACACAGAATAACCAAAGCAATTCTCAGCAATAAGAACAAAGCAGGAAGCATCACAATTCCAGACTTCAAATTATAGTACAGAGTTATAGTAATAAGAACAATATGGTATTGGCACAAAACAGACATATAATCCAATAGAACATAATAGAAGATACAGAAACAAATCCACACACTTGCAGTCAATTGATTTTTGACAAAAGGGGCAGACACATACATTGGAGAAAAGAACACCTTTTCAACAAATGGTGTTGGGAAGACTAGTTATCTATTTCTAGAAAAAATAAATTAAATCCCTACCTCTCACCTTGCACAAGAGTCAACTTGAGATGAATCAAAGTCCTGGAAATCACACCAGAGATTTTGAAATTACTAGAGGAGATGATAGGTCCAATATTCCAACATATAGGCACAGGTAGAAACTTCCTCTAAGACCACCAAAGCACTGGAAATTTAAACAAGAATTAATAAATGATATGGCATTAAACTAAAAAGTTTCTACTCATCAAAGGAAACCATTAAGAGTCAAGAGAGAGCCTACAAAATGAGAGAAAATCATTGCTATGTATTCCTTTGGTAGAGGACTAATATCTAGAATATACAAAATACATAAAAGACAACACTAAAAAATCTAATAACTGAATCAAGAAATTGGTAATTGAACTAAATAGACACTTCACAACAAAAGAAATACAAATGGCCAATGAATACATGAAAAAATGTTTAACATCATTAGCAATCAGGGAGATGCAAATCAAAACTACACTGAGATTCCATTAACCCCAATCAGAATGGCAATCATCAACAAATCAAACAACAATAAATGCTGATGAGAATGTGGGGGAAATAGAACTCTTCTACACTCTTGGAGGGATTGCAAATTAGTATAGCCACTATGGAGATCAGTGTGGGGATTTCTCAGAAAATTGAGGATGGATCTGCCATATCATCCAGCTGTATCACTCCTGGGTATCTTTACAAAGGGACTGAAATCAGAATATTATAGTAATATATGCATATCCATGTTTATAGCAACACAATTCACAATAGACAAATTATGGAACCAATCCAGGTTTCTATCAACAGATGAATGGATTACAAAAGTATAGGACATATACACAATGAAATTCTACTCAGCAATAAAGAAGAACAAAATTATGTCATTTGCAGAAAAATGGATGAATCTGGAGAACATTATGTTAAGTGAGATTAGCCAGTCATAGAAAGTGAAGTGTCATATGTTTTCTCTGATATGTGGAAGCCTGGTATAACAGAGGGAATTCAGATAATGGAGAAGAAATTCTAGTGGAGCCGGGGAGGTGGTATAGGGGAAGGGAGGAGAAGAAGGAGAATCAATGAAGGAATTACTTTCATTGGCATTATATATATATGAGATAATGCCAATGTCAATCTCAAAAAATACATAGATACATGTCTCACAAGAGATGCCCAATACCTAAACAATTAAAACTATAAAATATCACTGAGAGAAAGTACATACATAAATAAATGGAGTGATACACTCTATTCACGAAGATTAGTGCTCCTCAAATTGACCTATACATCAATTTGGCTTTGTCTTTGGTAAAAATTGACAAATTAATTCTAACAACATGTCTATAAATCACAATGTACCAAATCAAACTTAAACACTATGCAGAAATTCATACATTAAGAAATATATGTGAAAGCTAGGAAGACAATGGGACATAAGAGGGACTCCAGATGAAGAAGGAGAAACCTTAGGTGAACAAAGAATTTGACTTAACGGATGGTGATGGGAGAAGGGAGTACACCCTAATGCACATGATATACTTTCACAAACATATCAAAGTCAATCACTAAACTGAACTTGAGAAGGAGGGAAAACGAGGGAGTGGGGCAGGAATTGGTGAAGGGTTAAATGAGAAATGTGTGCATGTGTGCATGTGTGCATGTATGTCTTTATCAGCTTGTACCTAACAAAGATGTATGATTACAATGCACCAATTAAAAAAATAAAATTATAAAAAATATATATGGGAGTCCAGAGGGAGACAGGGGGAAAACTCACCTATTGCTGTGTGCAATTATGCCACTATCACGATACATTTAATATATATCAAACTTTACTAAAGCTATGAGAAGCACATTCTTACACATTGTTTTTTTTAGAAGTGTGAATGGGTACAACCATTTAGGAGAAAAATAGTTGAAGTGGAAGATGTAGATACCCTCATCATATCTTCTCCTGTGTTTGCCCTAGAGAGCTTTTAGACTGTAAATGAGGATAAATATACACAGATATGACTGTAAAACAACAAGTAATGTAACATTGCACTGGCATAAGAAGAGCAAAATGTGATTGTCTTTGAGAGGGGAAAAAGTGAAAGTTCAATCATGAAACTGTACCATATGATAGTTTAAAAAATGATATATATTTATTAACATGGATGAATCTGAAAAAAAGATTATGTGAAAAATAAATAAATGTACAAAAGGACATATACAATGAACTTCATAAAAAATGTTTGTCTTTTGAGGATGATTAAGTATGGATCAAATGTTCAGGGCTATGGATGGGAATGGCACACTCTACCTTAAGGACAGTGTGGTCACAGGGGAGTCTTTAGCTGATTCTGTTAAAATTTTATTTCCATTTACTTTTTGCTAATGCATTATATGAATCAAATGTGAAAAAATAGATACTAAAGGGTTAGAATATTTTTGAATATTCTTTTATGTCTTAAATGATTCAAAATTAAAATTTAAAAGGCGTGTGTGTGAATATTCATCAGAGAACTGATTTTCATGTCAAAAACAGAAACAATATAAATAATCGTATATAAATTATTCAATAAGTAATTGAATAATTCAATCAATACTGATATGTTAGTAGAATGGAATAATATCTTTGCATTAAAACATTATGCTTGAATAGCCCTTAAAATATGAAAATATGCTAAAATAGTAAAACTAGGTTAAAAAGAAATGAGAATAATATCATTCTCTTTTCATGATACACAAGAATATATACTTTGTACACACACACCACCACATAGAAATAGCTCTGGGAGGAAAGGGGCCTGGGTGGCCCATGACTGAGGGTTTTCTCAGGACATAGGACTTTCACTGCTAAAGCCAGGAAAGGTCCAGGTAACTAGGAATGTTGTTCATTCTATATGGAAGATACTAAAAAAAAATGATGATGAGCAAAATGAATTGTTGACTCAAAAATATAGCACAAAATGTAGTTGGAGTTTCCTTCTGTCTGCCAGCAAACTAATTATAATTTCTGAAAGCTAAGAATACAAAACAGCTAGATTATGGTGTTATCTGAGAAGAATAGTGTTTCTGACCAATTTTAATATGCCTAACTGAACTGATTAGAGAATTCTAGAGCTGAAATGGACACACACAATTTCAACTAGAGCTGAGACTCAACGTGTCTAAAACAGTAGTTTTTTAAAGACTAGTAATTTTGCCTTTAAAAACACATGTTAATATCTGGAAAGGGTTTTGATTGTAACAATTGGGGGAGGGGCTATAGCATCTAGTGGGTAGAGAATAGTGATGGTCCCAGATATCCTAGAATAAAGATAATATCCTAGAATAAAGTTCCTCACAACAAAGAATTATCCCACCCAGAATGGTAGTTGCACCAAGGTTGACAGAGCCTAGCTTCAGATATTTCACCTCTGAGGATGCAACTAGATATTGACAGTCATTTCTATTTTTTCCTAATCTCCAGACTGTCAGTGCAGCATTCTTGTCACCATGTGACTTTGAAGAGCTGTTCTGTAAATACAAGAATGAAATGGACCTTCCAGTCAGTTCCTTCTTCTGATATACATTTATATATGCCATTTGCCCATTCTTCTTCTTCTTGCTTTTAAGTATATTTGTATCACTCTCCTGGGTTAATTCATTCAAGACATATATTATCTTTAAAAAACACAACCATCTATCAAGACTGAAAAAAGAAAACCTCATCTGAAAAACAAATTGGTTGCAATTACAGCTTCATCTGGTCCCTTGGTATATATCTGTAATGCTGATTTAGTACTTCTCATAGGGTTTCTCCAAATGCATCTCTTTGACAGCATTAGAAATAATAGCCATGAGAAATGAGTCATTCCAGTTGTAGTAACTATAGTTAGAGAGCATTTTAAATCAAATTAATTGCTGGGATATTTTCAATGTCCAAACATTTGATTGATATATTTCTCTGCTATGTGCCACAGAGTCATGCCATTAAACATGTTTGTTTTCTCTTTTCTGAAGTTGCAATTAATACAGAGGAGTAATTAAGCAGCTGTTAGGAGAAGCTGACTGAGATTGTTGGTGTATGTATTCAACACTATAGAACAATTACCCCACTGCAGATCTTTATCTATAGATAGTTATTTGTGTTTAAGCTTTCTAAAAACAATAAGCTTTAATATATCAGTCCTTTTTCCTTTAGGAGAGGAAGCATCATAGATTCATCTTTTAAAAAAGAAAATAACCTGGAGAGAAATCAAGAATATGACCTTGAATCGATTTTGTTCATGCATCAAGACAATATAGGTGTAAGGATGCTGCGATAGTAATCAAGGTAACTCCTTCTGTCTCCCCTGACTGCTGGGTGTTATTACCCACATCAAGCACATTAAAGACATTGTAGAGAAGATAGAAAGGAAATGAGCCTTTAAGGAGGTTTGTAAAAGGTATTTTTAATTCAAGCAGTCTGAAGAGCAATGGATAGTCAGTATCAGTTACATGCCAGAATGCAAATTGGAAAGAGTATATTCTTATGACAGACATTTTATTATTAAAAATTGATTTTGAGAAATAAAAATCATTATAATTAAATCTTTTTCATACTCTTGGTAAGATTGCTCTCTTCAGATAGTACAGATGTGAAAACTTCCCAAGAATTGCTGGAATGTGGAGCAGAGAGTTTGGGAGTGGGTAATTTAAAAAAGAGAGAGACAGAAAAAAAAAGAAAAGAAAAACAAACTCTTGGCTTAAATAATAAAGTAATGAGAAAATACCAACTCATGAGTTTAGCAAGGCAAAAACCTTTAATCTTACCTAGATGGTCAGAAATTATTTGGCACAATGCTAAGTTAATCATTATGTTTGCAGGAAGATTATGTTTTAAGTATAAAAGAATTTTTCCCTATTAATAAAGTACAAGATAAGTGAATAGTCTTTCTTTTGTGCTGCAGTGGCATGATTGGAATAAGGAAATGTATACACTTTACTAAGAAAGAATGTGACTTTCATTTTCTGAGAATAACAGAAATTGTGCCAAAGTTGGTTTTTCCTGATGACTTGAGATTAAGAAGAACTTGACTATGGCCTGCGATTCTGGCTGGCATTCAGACTCTCCTACTGCTGTAAAATCTTATGAGAAACTGAAAACCACAGTGAGCGTTAAATTTGATCTCACTTTGCAATTTTAGGCTCATTCATTATAACTAACTTCATAGCATTCATTGCCTTCAGAAGACAGGTAATTTTTTCTATCAAGAATTATTCAAAAACAGTCACGACATATATATAAAAACAAAAACCATTTATCTGTAATAGTATAACTATTATTTATATGTAATAGTATAACCCAACAAAATCCTAGTTTTATGTTTAAGCAATGCATAAAAACATTGACAAGCATATGCAGAACTAATGACTTATTAATATGAATTTTACTCTTGTATGCAATATTAATTTTACACATGCCAATTTCACAAAATTTTCAGAAATTGGTTTTTCACCTACATAGCCTTTGCTTTAGGCAAGATGAATATAGGGTTTATTTATGTATGAAAAAAACTGAGGTTCAGAGATGTTATATGTTTTCCCTAAAGCTTCAGAGTTAGCAAAGGATTGGGCTAATAATAAAAATAATGTCTTTTGTACTAAAGCAAGCATTCTACCTGTCCAAAAAAATCCACTATCTTTGGAGGAAGATAGTATCATTCAGAACTACTATAATTTTCGTGGTGGCTCACGCTTGTAATCCCAGCATTTGGGAGGCTGAGACCGGAGGATCCGGGTTCGAGGCCAGCCTCAGCTACCTAGTGAGGCACTCCGCAACTTAGTGAGACTCGGTTTCAAAATAAAGAATAAAAAATAGGGCTGGGGGTATAGCTCGGAGGTAGAATGCCTCTGAGTTCAATCCCCAGTACTGCAAAAAAAAAAAAAAAAAAAAAAAAAAAAAAAAAAGAACTACTATAATTTTCAACCATAATTCAAGAATCTAATAAAAATTATATAATGCAATAAAAAGGAGGACCAAAGTATCAAGAAAACAATAGGCAAAAGAATGAGACAACCGATAGTTTGGTTTTTAAAATAACTATCAAACAGAGAAAAAAATAAGAATTTCAG
>PVLC010039354.1:0-14324 GCA_004027655.1 Graphiurus murinus
AACTTTTTTAGTTTTTATTTTAAAGCTGGTTCTCATAAAATGATTGTGTGCTGGTCTGAAATCAGCAATCTTCCTGTCTGAGCCTCCCAAGTACTGGGATCACAAACATGTACCAATGAGCTCTGCTTACTGAAAGCCTTTCTAATAGCCTGCGAATGTGTCTGTGAATAAAATTATGATTTACTCTATATTAATGTTGGTTACTTACAATAATTACCAAAACATTAATTTTACAATAATAATTAACATAATCATCTATAATTATTTTAGCATTAATAATTAGAAAATATAAATGAAACTTTTTGACAAAGACATACTTTAATTTTCCATAGATTAGTTGGATATTAAAGCCAATATTTTTAATCATCTGTATAATCTTAAAATCAAAAGTGTTTTCAAGGGCAAGGTGAAGATTGAAATTTTATTCAGACATTTATTCTTTAATCTTTCTCACTACATTTTTTGAGAAAATCCTGACAACAGACTCAGTTGAAAAATTTAGGATATTAAAGGAACACAGGCCTGATGATAAAATATCAAATTATATGTAATAATAAGTATTAAATTATGAAAATGTTTTTAAGGTTGCCTTCATCTAATGTGTGTTTCTATAATAGAATACCACAAAGTGCATAATTTATGATTAAGTGTACTGGCAAGGGAAAGAAAGCCTTCCTCTGATAGAGGACTAATATCAAGAGTATACAGAAAACTAAAGAAACTCACAGTCAAGAAAACAAATAACTCAACCAAAAAAATGGACAAATGATCTAAATAGACACTTCACAAAAGAAGAAATACAAATAGACAATAAATGTATGAAAAAATGTTCAACATCATTAGTAATCAGAGAAATGGAAATCAAAAACTACCTTGAGATTTCACCTAACCCCAATTAGAATGATAATCATCAAAAACACAAACAACAACAAATGCTGGCGAGGGTGTGGAGAAGTGTCAACCCTGATACATTGTTGATGGGATTGCAAACTTGTGCAACCGCTCTGAAAAACAGTATGGAGGATCCTCAGATGAATGGCAATGAATCTACCATAAAATCAAGGAATACCACTTCTGGGTATCTACCCAAAAGAATGGAAACCAAACTATCAGACCAACGTATGTGTATCTATGTTTATAGCTGCACAATTCATAATTGCAAAACTATGGAACCAGCCAGGATGTCCACCAACAGATGAATAGATTATAAAATGATGGAATATGTACACAATGGAATATTACTCAGACATAAAGAAGGACAAAGTCATGTCATTTGCATGGAAATGGATAGAATCCAAAAACATTAAGTGAGGTTAGTCAGTCACAAAAAGTAAAAAATTGTATGCTCTCCCTAATATGCAGAAGCAAGGAAGAAAGTGGGTCATAAGAGGGATTCTACATAAAGAAAGAGAAACCTTAGATGAACAAAGGTGTCTTAACTGAAGGTGATGGGGGGGCACCCTAATGCACATGATGTACTTTCACAATCATATCAAAGTCAATCACTAAACTGAACTTGAGAAGGAGAGAGGGGGAGGGAATGGGGTGGGGATTGGGGAAGGGTTAAAAGAGAGATGTGTGCATTAATAATAGTAAAAACAGAACAAAACAAAGAAAGAAAGATGCAAAGAAGAAGTGGGTAAAGCCCACTTCTTGAGCATCAATTTCCAGTGCCTGCAGGCCCCCAGATCTTCCTAGAGTACCTAAATAAAAGATGCTCTCAACTGGGAAGCTCTGAATAAAGAAATGGCATGCCTTGCTCTATTACCACATTCCATTTTCAGATTTTATTAAATTGGCATTTTATAGACAGGAAGTCTTGTTCAACTTGTATTTTATTGAAACTACTTGACTATTTTCATATTCTTCTCAATTATAAAATGAAAGTACATTTTATTGTGGAGAAAAAAAAAAGAAAGCCTTTATCAAGGACCAGCATCATGTGAGGATCTCCCTGCTTGTTCACTGTATGGCAGATTGGAGAAGGAAAAGCAAGAGAATCTACTCCTGAAAATATTTTGTCAGGGCATTAAACCCACCCATGAGTGCAAAGCCCTCAGGGCCTAATCATCTCTCAAAGTGATCACTTTCTGTTATTTTTGTTCTGACAATTAAATTTCAACCTAAGTTTTGGAGATGACAATCATCCCAACCATAGCAGAGATAATAAATTTAAATAAACATCAATAAAGTTTCCTAGGGTTTTGTTTTTTTCATGGGAAATGCTGAGGATGAACTCAGGGGCATTCTACCACTGAGCTACACTCACAACTTTTTTGTTTTTTATTTTTGAAAGAGTCACTAAATTACCTTGTGCTGACATCAAATCTGTGATCTTCCTCTCTCAGACTTCCAAGTACTGGGATTCAAAGTGTGCATCGTGGCACCCTGCTGATTTTTTTTTTTTTTAACCCACAGTGATTTCAGTGTTGGTATCTAAAGTAACTGTTTTTTTCTATTACTATAATTATACATATAAGTAAACAAACTATTTGAAATGCATTTTATAAAAAATTATGTAAAATCTTTATTAACTATTTATATTACAGAACATATAATAAAGTATTTAAATTACTTAAGTCACTAGTATATTTTATAATTAATAAAATTGGTTGAAAAGATAGGAAATTGCTCAGTACTGCAATTAAACCCTTCTAATTAAACTCAAATTTAATTTATATCTAAGTATTCAACTAAAATACCATACATATAATAATTTCTTGTGCTTTGTATTACAGATCAGTTTATAATTTGTTATTTCACAGGACTATAATTTACCTAATAACATACATATATAAACATACATACATATATATACATATTTAGGTATATATCTTACATATATTATGAAAGGGAGGAATAAGAAAGTGGATTTTGTTTTTCCAAGTATTTAATATTTTAAAAATAATTAAAAATAAGCTATCCATAGTTATTTTATTTTTATTTCTATTTTATGTAACTTTTCACATGGAACACCTTGGTCATTGTAAATTTTCAAAAATATCTCCTAATTCTCCCTTTCACACTCACATTAATTCTTTTATTGACTTTTAATGAAGCTTATCTCTGAAGTGATGGCTATATTAAGATTTCAATTTTTTTTTTTTTTTTTTTTTTTGCAATACTGGGGATTGAACTCAGGGGCACCTCCGAGCTATACCCCCAACCTCATTTTTTATTCTTTATTTTGAAACAGGGTCTCACTAAGTTGCAGAGTGCCTCACTAGGTAGCTGAGGCTGGCCACGAACCCGGATCCTCTGGTCTCAGCCTCCCAAATGCTGGGATTACAAGCGTGAGCCACCACACCCGGCTAGGATTTCAATTTTTTGAAGATGTCAAAAATTTTGTTTTAATCACTAGAGTACTACAACTAAATTATACAACAAAAAATATCACCTTTAATTTAAAATTTGAGTTGATTGCCTATTTTTTTATTTTTGATCTTCATATAAAATCTCTGTTGATTATATTGATATATTTAATTAGCCATCAAATCTTGCTATCCATGTTTTTCAGTTGACAAAGTTAAAAAATAAACAACTGTACATCACTTTCATAATATCCAATTAACTGATTGGCATTGAAAAACACATTGCCTGGTGAAAGATTAAATTTTTAAGAAACTTTGAGGCTCAAGTAGCAAATAAAATAAATTTTATTTCTTTTGCTCACATGACCAAAAAATGATAGTAGATAAGTGGTTCTAGAAGGTCAGGAAACTGTGATTATTTAAATTTAACATATTTATTCCACATTTAAAACAAACAAAAATACAAAGAAATGTATCCTATTTTCCAAAGCCAAATTAATGGGAAAAAATAAAGGAAAAACAATGGTCATAATATAGCTTTGTCTCTGAAGTCTTCATTCAAATGTAAGTAGCCTCAGAATTGTTGCCATATTAATGAGAACTTCAAATTGAATTGAAGTTATCATCAATTCTAGGAACTGTCAAATATTGTATTTATGGAAAATTCAACTTTTATTTTAGAGTATAAAGATGCATAGTATTGGGATTCCAAAAATATGTCACTGATGTTTAAACTTCAATACCCCAACTATAATCAGAATTAATAAGAGCAAAAGAACTTAAAAAAAAAGAAAGAAATAGAATCTTTACATTCTCATTTCTAAGAAAGTCTTGAGCACACACTTCTAATCCCAGCATTCGGGAGGCTGAGACCAGAGGATCTGGGTTTGTGGCCAGCCTCAGCTACCTAGTGAGGCACTCTGCAACTTAGTGAGACCCTGTTTCAAAATAAAGAATAAAAAATAGGGCTGGGGGTATAGCTCAGAGGTAGAATGCCCCTGGGTTCAATCCCCAGTACCACAAAAAAACAAAAACAACAACAAAAAAAGTACCCTAAACCTCCAGGAGAGTAAGAAAAGATTGTGGAGGGGTGCCAAAGTTTGGATGAATGGGCAAGCATGAAATATATTTCCTGCCTTTGAGGTTATGTTCAGCATGGGTAGTGTGATCAAAGAGCAAATAGAAAAGCCAGGCATAGTGGCTAGTGGCACATGCCTGTAATCTCAGTACTTGGGAGGCCGACAGAGGAAGATTACAGGTTTGCAGCCAGCCTCAGCTATTTTGTGAGACTCTCAGCAACCTAGTGAGACCATGTTTCAAATTAAAAAAATTAAAAACAAAGAGCCCAGAGGAAGAATACCTTTGAGTTCAATCCTCAATAACACACACACACACACACACACACACACACACACACACACACACACACACACAGAATACCTCTGAAATGGCAATAACTCCTGGAAATTTTAGGAAAAATTCCAAACAAACAGTATTAAAGAAGGAGAGCCTCAGTAATATTTATAAATTCTGCAAATTTCTGTAAATTATAGATAGATAGATAGATAGATAGATAGATAGATAGATAGATAGATAGTAGATCAGAGTGCAGAAAGAAAAGCTCAGAAGAGAGATGAGGTAAGAGTAAGAACTGTCACCTCAGGCACTCAGGATTGATGGACAAGGTTCTTGGCTTCCGTGGCCAAACTTTATTTCAGCATGCACCAGTCAGAGACAAAAAAAAGATTTATTTAGGAAAGTGTGGGTTACACATTCAAGAGAGAACACAGATCATCTCAAGAAAGAGAGAGCCATGACTTTTGGGTCTCACAGTTCTTTTTTATAGGAGACCTTACTGAGGGGGTGGCTAGGGGTGAATAGCCGGGATGGAGGGCTGAATTTTCTCAGAATCCTCAGGTTCCTGACATACAGTGGGTAGCGGCTAGGTAGTCAGAACTTCCTTGTGGATCCTCTATTTGCCAACCACATTAAAAATTGTGATGGGGAGATAGGTTTTTAGGATTAAAGATGAGGGTCTTTTAGGGAAGTTTGCCTAAGGAAAAACAGACCCTGTAGGGTGATAATAAGGATCAACACGAACTTTTTAGATTTAAAACTTTAAAGCTAATCTTCCATTTTTCCCCCCTCTTGTTTGTCTCCTTTGCATAACCTTTATTTCTTTTATCCTACTTTAGAACTAAATTAATATCTGAAATTCTGTCTTCCTCAAAAGAGACAAAGTTTATATTTCAGTTTATCTAGCTGTGTTGACAGTCATAAATGAAATAACATCCAGTCAGGTGTGGTGGCACATACCTGTAACCCCAGTTACAGGTGGGAGGCTGAAAAAAGATCTCAGGTTAGTGATACCTATGAGCACTGTGAGGCGTGGTCAGAGAAAACTGAGAACAAAGGACTCCAGAAATGATGGGGAAGTAAAGAGGAAACACCTCTAACCATGCCGTGCTACCAGCCCCATAAATTTACCTGCCCTGGCCCAGTGTCCAGCTCACCAATTGGAGAAATACATGACTGCTTTTCTCTCCTTCTCTCCTAAGACACCATAAAAAGCCCCTAGTCTGTAAGGAAGGGGGCTCCTGACATGCATGGATTCTTTCTCCTGGTCAGTCCACCTCCCAGACTTTACATCAATTAAAAAGCCTCTTCTGATCTGTCCAACTGTGTTCTCTTTATTCCCATATCTCCTTACAAATGATGCTGAAACCCCAGGAGAGAGTTGGCTGTCAGGTCTCTCTTGCTTGAAGAGATTTCTGACTGACCACCCTTCGGTGGACCAGCACCCCTATCCTCTTCTTTCTTTCTTATGGCTCCAGACCAGAAGGCTCTTTTGTGGTTCCAGATCCAATCATCCAACCCCCACCAGATTTGTTGTTAGTAAGTTTTGACTCTGTCCACCTCTTGAAGATACCGAAGAGACTCCAGAGTTCTCACATCCCCCCCACACCCCACCCACCTCACCCAGCCCCAAGACACCCCCACTGGGTTCCCACACTTCCCCTGGCTCTGGGAAAACCCTGCTGGGTCCCACACCCTGCTGACGCTGACTCTAGGACTTCCAGTTCCCAAAGTGTCCTCAGGCTCTGGGACCCTTCCCTCCTCCAAAACAAAAGTTTGGGGATAATCAGCTTTCTGTTTCTGGACCCTCCTATACACTAAGCCGGTGGCCTGTCCAGGCTCCACAGTTTTTAGAAAGCCATGCCTATTCTCTGGTGCCATGTTTACCAAATTATGGGTTCCAAAACCTCAAATCCCCCCCAAGTCCCTGCTGGCATGCCTTTTAAAACACCTTTCTACCTTGGGGCTGAAAAAGGAGCTTAAACCAAAACACCACATTTTTTCACTCTAATACAGCCTAACCATAGAATATATTGGAAAATGAGAGCAGATGGCCCAAAAATGGGACATTTGACACCTCCCCCAAATCCTACAAGATTTGACCAACTTTATTATCTGCACCAGCAAGAGACAAGAGTCCTTCTAACTCCATGTTTTTTTGTTTTTTTTTTTTATAATTTTTTAAATTTCTATGATTGCTCTCCCTCCCCAGTTCCCCTCCTCAATTGCTAGGTTTCAGGAAAAAAAATATCCTCTTCTAATTCTTACCACTGGACAATGAGTCCCCAACCTGCCTTATCACCCCTGTCATTCTCAAGCTGTCCTGCACACACCCCACCCCTGACTCCACACTCCTCAGTTCTTCCTCAAGCTCCTTCCCTATTTTGTTCCCTACCTCCCCTGATCAGCAGTCACCACCAGCCTCAGCAGCACTGCCATTCACCTTAGCCCCAATGGTCACTTCAGTCTCTCCTTCCAGTTCACTATGCAGTACTTCCTAGAGGCACCTGTGGCTCCCAGATCCACAGCCACTGGGCCCATGCCTGCTATGCCACCATCCAGCCTCCCACAGACCCCCCCTACTACCTCTTCCCTCATGCCCCCCCCACCCCTCACTGCCCCTTGCCCCTGGGTCCTTGCCCCTTGGAGCACCCTACCCCCCTTCCTCCCATGGTCTTCAGTGCCTCACAGTTGCCTGGCACCCAGGCCACAAAAACCCCTCCTCCTTCTCCACTTCTCACTGGTTTCTGTCTCATCTTGCCTTTGTGTGAGGTCAGGGTCCCTGGGAAATCATTTGCGTTCATGTGCCTTTTCCATGAATGACCTTTCTGGAGTGGAGGAATGACAATGATCATTTTCTGGGTACCCCGCTAAATTTTGCCAGGGCTTCCTTTGAGTATCTCAATAATACAGTTTAATCTGGGATGTTATTCATATCATTCTTGCATCTACCCTTACCCCCGAGGACAGGGAGCTCCTCTGGTAGGCTGCTGTAGCCCACTCAGATGACCTTCATCAGCAAGCCTCCAAAACTTACCCTGTGGGTGCTGATGCTGTCCCTACAACATGTCCTGATTGGATGTATCAACAGGGTTATGACTCTCAACAGTAGAAATCATATCTTCTCCTGCCTTTTGGCAGGAATGAACAATAATGCCCATAAAGCAGTAAATTATGAAAAGCCTAGAGAAGTGATACGGGAGCCCACTGAAAACCCTGCCATCTTTCTGTCCTGCCTCCAGGCAGCAATGCTAAAATATACCAATATTAACCCAAATCCACAGGAGATAAGGCCTTTTTACTTCTTTTATTTTCACCATCTGCTCCTCATATTCAAAAAAAGTTACAGCAAATGGAACAGGGTCCTCAGATTGCCCAAGAGATTCTCCTAAAGGCAGCCTTTAAGGTCTTCTACAACAGGGAGGAGGAAGAACAAAACGAAATGAAAGGCATTTGTATCTAAAATATGAGATGTTTGACTCCTCAGTCCAGAGACCAGAAAGGCCTTCCTCAAATGGGTCCCTCTTTGGTGACTGCCTCCATGAGAGGTCTCCCTCCAATAGGTCCTGCCAGGAGACTGCTTCCATGAGAGGCCACCCCCAGAAAGTGCCTCCACCCTGAACTACTGTTTCTATCATGGGAAAGCAGACATTGGGCTAGGGAATGCTATCATCCATGGCCACCAAAGGGACTTTGTCCAACGTGTGGACAAGGGGACCATTGGAAATGGGAATGCCTTCAATAAGGACACCCTCCTCATTTGAGTGTATCCCACGCTCGGGGCCTCTGGTCACCTCCTTAGGGACTCTCTTCGCTAATAACCTTATCAGCTGCTGATTTATGGAGCCTGGAGTCCACTGTCGCAGCTGCTAGCAAGCCCAAAGAATTCCAGGTAAAAGGGACAATGTTTGGTAATATTATCTCCCTTTTTTCCTGGATACTGGAGTGAGTTGTTGCAAAAATTCTCTGGAATAATCCATCCAATGGCAATTAGGTGGAAAAAAAGAAACTGATTACACTAGTGGGATGAACGTAGAATAGCTCCTGAAAAGCTCTGGCCCCAAGCTCCATGTGAGCTCTCATTTTATAGAACAAAAAGCAGAAGTAGGTAAGCGGGCTTACAGAAGTTGAAGCATGGCAGTTAGTGATTGCAGAAAATTCCTGAGCAAGATACAACTTATGTGACTTGGGACATATGTGATTTATGACTTATGTGTCTTACACAACCTATGTGACTTATGACCTACGTGACCTAAAAACCTTGTCTTCAGGCAGTTGCTTGGATACATGGCCTTCCATTTTAGTAACTTTTCTGTCACATTCGCACTCTTTGCCTACATAATCCGTTATGACTTTATCTCATGTTACGGGGACCCGTTGGCATTTCTGGCATAACGCTTGCAACTGCACTGTGTGTAGCTGATTCCTGATAACCCTAGTTAAGAGGTTAATGATACAGGGACCAAAAAGCAAGCCCACTGGGTTTGTCATCAGCATCAGCTTTATCAGGAACAGGAGTGCATACAGAGTTTTCATCCTAGTTTTTCCTTTCAGAAATCTTTAGCTGTAGGGGACTCTGAGGATCTTCAACTACTATCCAGGTCTATTCCAGGCTGAAAGTCACCTTCACATGGGAATGGTGGATCCATGAATTGACACCTGTAACTTTAAGGGCTGAGGGAGTACTGAGAATAACTTGGTATGTCTACCCCACACTGGTACTTTTACCCAAATCCAGTCTCCTGAACTCCAGGAGTGTATAAAGTCTTGTAACATCAGAGAGAAGGCAATTGTTCAGCAATCTCTTTGGCAAATTTAGCTAGGGCTTTGAAGAATCACTGGAAATGAGTCTCCCTGAACTAATGGAGGTCCCCTGAGTCCCTTGGGAGTGATGAGGGAGGACAGACAAACAGGAATTCAAAAGGGGAGTACCCGTACTTGTGGGGGTGCAGTGCACCCTAAACAATGCAAGTGGTAGAATCTCTGGCCAGGAAAGGCCTGTCTCTTGGCAGTGTTTAAACATTGTTGTTTTAAGAGTTCTGTTCATCATTTCAACTCGGCCTGAGGATTGGGAATGGTGCCTTGTATGCAAATTCCAGGTTAGCCCCACTGCACTGGATACCTGTTGAATGACTTTGCTAACAAAGACTGGGTCGTTCTCTGACCCAATGCTCATTGGGACCCTGAAATGCTAGATGAAATTTTTTTGGCCAAGGGCTCAGGACACTTCTTGGGCCCTCTCTGTTCAGGTGGGGAAAGTTTCTACTCATTCTGAAAAGGTGCAGATCATGACCAGCAGATACTGGTACTCCCTATTTGGTTGTATGTCCATAAATTCCATCTCTAAATGCTCAGATTTCCCAAATGAGTCATTTCATGGTCTTAAGAGACCAGATGGGTGTGATCCCCCTGGGATTACTCTTTCCATTTGAAGTAATTAACCAGCCCTCTGAGTCTTTGGTTGCTTCCTGGTCAGTTCTCTTTTCTCTCTATTCTGACTTGTGTAAAGACCATTCTGAAAGTGCTGGGAGTGTGAAACACACTTTCTTGTTTCTACCTGAAGGACTGCTTGTTTTGCTTCCTCATCTGCCAGCTAATTGCCTCAACTCACTTGGCCTTGATTCTTTGTGTGAGCCTGACTACTGCTATGGTGCACGGGACCCAGAAAGTCTCTATTAGTTGGAAGAATTCATCACTACTTTGAATTCCTTTGCCCTCTGAGATTAGCAGTCCTCTTTCTTGATATATTGCTCCATGAATGTGCAGAGTAGCAAAGGAGTTGGTGTAAATCATCACCTGTTTCCCTTCTGTGAGGAAGAGTGTTCTGGTTAATGCATAAATTTCAGCTTCCTTGGCAGACCAGTGGTTGGGTAGTCAGCCTTTCTCTACAATCTTGTCTTCTGTGGTTACTGTGTACCCTGTACAACACTCCCCTTGTTGTAAACTATGACTTATGTCCATAAAGGTCTTGCCTTCTCCCACTCTACTAACCTGGGGGCCCTCAAATTAACATTCTATCACCCCCTGGTTCTGTTCTTTCACAACTTACCTGATATGCTTTTTCACAAAGCTTTTAACATGGCATCAGACTCCCACCTACAAACTCTCCACTCTACTCTCCTCCAGCCTGAAATTTTCTTGCAAGATGTAGCCCTTTAAATCCTGCTAGACTTTTGCCCCTAAAACCCAGATGAAAAGAACCAACATAACTGTTCAGATATTATTGACTTTTCCCTGACCACCTTCTACCGTATAACCACCACCCACATTCTGGGGACACCTGACTTGTTCATTGATGGGAGCGTATCAGGGGACCTCCTAACTTCTAGATACGCCATATTGATGGATATCATGACCATTATCATGTTATCCACTCAAGAAGGTAATTGGAGCTTACCCCTTACCGCCTCACATCACTTCCCAATAAGCCAAGTTCATAGGCCTAACTCAAGCACTCACCTTCGCAAGAAGTTCTATAATTAGTTATAGAATTTTGAATTATAGATTCAAAATATGCCTACGATATCTTTCAATCCAATGCCCAAATATGGAGTCAATGAGGTTTTTTAACTGCTAAAGAAAGTACTATACAAAATCACAAATTAGTTGATTATCTTTTCCAAGCAGCTCTCCTACCAAAGGCAGCAGAGGTTATCCATTGCTAGGGACACCAAAAAGATAAAGAACATATCTCTTCAGGTAATTGAGAGGTAGATAGGTTAGCAAGATTAGTCGCTAAGGGTTAATATATTTCCCACTACCTATTTACACTGATTCCAACTATACCTCTTTTCCTAAGTATTCCTCAGAACAAGAGAGCCAAATTAAAGCTCTAGGATCCCACTTCCAAGATCCCTGTTTGTATATACAGGGAAAGTTAATTCTTCCAGAATGTTCCAAGATCACTTCCTCACAAATTTACATAACATTTTTCATGTTGGCTCCTACCCTATCCAAAGATTATTATAACCCTATCTCTACCTCACACCTGAAATAAAACAGCCTGATAAAAGAAATCTATAATAACTGTCAATAATCCTCAACCTTCTCTAACCTAAGACCCCTGCCTTTGCCCACTCACCAATCTCAGGGTCATCTTCCCAAGGAAGACTAGCAAATAGACTTCACCCACATGCCCCAAGTATGGAAAGTAAAATACCTTTTAGTCTTAGTAGATATGTTTTTGGGGTCAGACAAAGCCTTTCCAACTATGAACAAAAAAGCCTCAACTGTTACTCATCACCTTACCTCTAGTATAATTCTTGGATTTGGCATACCCAATTCAATCCAGTCTGATAATGGACCCAATTTCACCTCAGATATCACCCAAGGTTTGGTTAAAACCCTGAGGATGACTTAACATTTCCACATGCCTTATAGACCCCAGTCATCAGGTAAGGTTGAAAGAATGAACAAAATATTTAAAAAGCACCCTAACCATCCTCTCCCAACAAACTCACACTGACTGGATCATCTACCTTACCTTAGCCTTCCTAAAACTAAGAACACTTCCCTGAAAACTCCTCATGGTAAGAGCTTTTGAAATAATGTATGGGAGACCTATTCTTCCATTTACACATCAATCCACTCAGGTTTCCACTTCCATACCTCCATTCTTGCTCAGTCCCCTCCTCCATTCCCTTCATTCTGTGTTATAGAAACATGTAGATTTCAATCTTCCCAACCCTCCACTTTTACCCACACTTTTTTATAACTAGAGGATTGGGTATAACTCCAAACTTCACCTAAGTCATTTGCCCAAAATTAGAAGGGCCCCACCGAATTATCTTGACTACATAAACAGCAATTAAATTAAAGGAATTTCCCTTCTGGTATCATTTATCAACTCTCAAGGAGGCAGGACCACCCGACCTATCAGATCAAGATTCTTTAAAAACAGTTACCTTATATATAACCTCCATTCTCCCTTTTTCTCTACTAATACCATGATACTTCACCCTCTACCTTCTCTCCAGAGTCTCTATGGATAAAAATTACAAAACATCTGGGAAAAAGACCACATCTCACTCCCACACCAGAAGGTAATATATCTAAGCAGAATGACCCAGCTTAACACATGTCCCTTTCTCGACAAGAATTCCACTGGCTTCTCCTAGACTTTGCTCAAGATCTCACTTGCTTTTTCATGGTCCTCCTAATACACTTGAACAAATGCTATACACACTCGATGAGGCATGGCTCCAGGGTATTTTCCAAGATTACACTCCCACCCAATTCATTTCTTTTCATTCTGCCTTGCTTTCCCTGTCCTTCATGTTCCACTACCTGTCTATACTTCCCACTCCAGCTAAAACAGCAGTGATTCTAACTCCAAGATCAAATTTCCCCTGAGTAAAAATTCAAAGTCCCTGTCCATGATAGATCAGAAATTTCTAAGACACCCCCTATTTTAGATCCTTGTTGTCCTCAGTATCCTTCTCTTTATACTAGATCAGTTGATGCAAAATTGTTTTATGCTTCCAGGTTGGAATTATGCTGAACACTACTAGGCCTATGCACTAGAGCCAGTCAGAGGATTCTGATAAATGTGAATAAGAGACCTCCAGCCTTTACACCTCTAAACCTATAAAAAATTTAAAACTTCTCTTTAAAAAATCTACCGGGGCATCAGATATATAATGGGTCTATTCTCATTAATTTTTCTTTCCTTTAGTATGGGCCTATTGCACAAGAGCTGTTTTCTCTCAGTGTCTAGCTATGGTGGCACCATGATAACTGTGGATGCTCCCTTGATACTCTACTGCTGGACTAACTGTAGCTTGCCTGAAGGTCTTCTCATATGGACAAAGGAATCTACCTCAGTGCACTAAAGAGCCAAGTTTAAAAAACTAACACATCAGCCGGGCGTGGTGGCGCACGCTTGTAATCCCAGCTTTTGGGAGGCTGAGACTGGAGTATCTGGGTTCACAGCCACCCTCAGCTCCCTAGTGAAGCATTCTGCAACTTAGTGAGACCTTGTTTCAAAATAAAGAATGAAAAATAGGGCTTGGGATATAGCTCGGAGGTAGAATGCCCCTGAGTTCAATCCCCAGTACCAGAAAACAAACAAACAAACAAAAAAACTAACAAATCAAACAAGAGAAAATAACTATTTCTCTTGTTTCTCTATTGTCTTGCTGGTACACATAAGTGTGTAAAATGACAGTGGGAAAAACAATTGAGTCTACCCGACAATGAGAAATATCTTGATCTGGTACTCTTTCGATATACAAAATATTGACACTTGTATTTGCCTAAGTTATTCCAAACCCTACTTCTGCTCTCCATAGTACTCCTTTCTGGACTCACATGGTGGAAAGTGTGCTAAATACATCTTTCTTCTGTGTACTCAAGCCCAATTTGGCCTCACATCTAACTGGTCTTGGCCTAACAGAACAAGAAATCCAAAAGCAGACAAATCTTAACCTAATGATCCTCTTGGCTTTTAATGGCCATATTCATAATGCTCATAATAAAGTATACGGTTCAGAAAAACCCATCCTAATCTCAATGATTGTTCCAGGAGACTGCTTAAAGGATCAGTGCCATTTAACCTTAAATGTAATAACACTGTAAATAGACCAATCCCAACAACAGAGATGAGCCTACTCTCAGGTTGGTCAATTTCTCTTATCACCATTCCCACGAGATTTCAGG
>PVLC010039355.1:0-14320 GCA_004027655.1 Graphiurus murinus
GCACGCTTGTAATCCCAGCATTCGGGAGGCTGAGACCGGAGGATCTGGGTTCGCGGCCAGCCTCAGCTACCTAGTGAGGCACTCCACAACTTAGTGAGACCCGGTTTCAAACTAAAGAATAAAAAATAGGGCTGGGGGTGTAGCTCGGAGGTAGAATGCCCCTGAGTTCAATCCCCAGTACCGAAAAAAAAAAAAAAAAGAAAAAAAAAAAGAGAAATGGACCAATCCAAAGCATTGTCTGGAACACAACCTTTTATCATGACCTTCTCTTAAACTGTACCCCCACTTTCCTAAATAAACCTCTTACATTTCCCTACTCGTGCTTTCCATTTGAAATCCTTTAACGAGACTCTCAACAACCGAGTGAGACCCTGTTTCAAAACCAAAAATAAAAAGGGCTGAGGGTAGCTGGGTGTGGTGGTGTACATCTGTAATTCCTATACTTGGGAGGCTGAGACAGGAAGGTTGCAGGTTCAAGGACAGCCTCCGAAATTTAGCAAGGCCCGCCACAAGTTAGTGAGACCCTGTTTCAAAATAAAAGAATGAAAAATAGAACTGGGTGTGTAGCTTGCAGGTAGAATTCCCCTAGGTTCAATCCCCAGTACCGCAAAAATAAACAAGTAAATAAAATAAAATAAAATAGCTTGTAATTCCAGTATTTAGGAAGCTGAGACAGGAGGATCGTGGGTTCATGGCCAGCCTCAGCAACTTAGTGAGGCCATCAGCAATTTAGTGAGAACTTGTTTCAAAATAAAGAATAAAAAATAGGGCTGTGGGGGTGTAGCTTGGAGGGAGAATGCCCCTGGGTTCAATCCCCAGTACTGCAAAAAAATAAAAATAAAATAGAGCTGGGTGTGGTGGCACACACCTGTAATCCCAGTACTTGGAAGGCTGAGACAGGAGGATCACAGGTTCATGACCAGCCACAGCAACTTAATGAGGGCCTCTGCAACTTAGTGAGACTCTATTTCAAAATAAAAAAATAAAATATCCCTGGGGGTATAGGTCAGAGGTAGAATGTCCCTGGGTTCAATCCCTAGCACCAAAAAGTAAAAATAAAGATAAAACAGGGTTAGCCCCCCCCCAAAAAAAAAAGTGCCGATGGATACTTAGATGGATCTATGATAAAGAAAATACAGCAAAATGTTAACAACTATAGACTGTAGGTGGTGAATACATGTGCAATCTTTTTTTTTTTTTTTTTCTTACTGGGGAATTGAACCCAGGGTCATTCTAACTCTGAGATACATCCCCAGCCCTTTTTATTTTTTATTTTGAAACAGGGGCTCACTAAGTTGCTGAGGCTGGCCTCAAACCTGAGATTCTCCTATCTCAGCCTCCCAACTACTGGGATTACTGGTGTGCGCCACTGTACCTGGCTAAGAACATTCATTTTTGCATTTATTTATTTATTTATTTATTTATTTATTTATTTATTTATTTACTTTGCAGTACCTGGGATTGAACCCAGGGGCATTCAACCTCCGAGCTACAGCCCCAGTCCTATTTTTTATTCTTTATTTTGCAACAGGGTCTCACTAAGTTTCGGAGGGCCTCACTAATTAGGTGAGCCTGGCCTCAAACCTGCAATTCTCCTGTCTCAGCCTCCCAAATACTGAGATTATAAGTGTGCACCACCATGCCCAGTTTCCTATTTTTTTTTTTTTTATTCTTTATTTTGAAACAGTCTTGCTAAGTTGCTGAGGTCCTCACTAAGGTGCTGAGGCTGGCTGCAAACCTGCGATCCTCCTTTCTCAGCTTCCCAGGTACTTGGATTACAAGCTTGCACTACCACACCTGGCTCTGGTGGCACAAATCTGCAATCCTAGTACTTAGGAGCCTGAGACAGGAGGATCATAGGTTCAAGGCCAGCCTCAGCAATATAGTGAGACCCTCAACAATTTAGTAGGATCCTGTTTCAAAAAGGGCTGGGGGTGTAGCTCGGAGGTAGAAGGCACCTGGGCTCAATCCCCAGCACCAGAAAAAGAAATGTATTCATTTTGCATAAATTTCCAAATATGTTTGGCACAAAGCTCTTCATAAACAATATCTTCAGTTTAAGAACTTGATTGCAAAATATAATTCATACATAGAGAGGGGGTACATGGAACATAAATGCATAGTATAATGTGTAATTATAAAACAAACATCTGCATTCACCACCCAACTGAAGAAATGGCAGATTGTGGGCACCACGGGGATCCCACGCTCCTTCCCCTCGAGGTAATCATGCTGGTGTTTTTATGATAATCTCTGCCTATCGTCATGGTTTTATGGTATTTATACTTCATCCATGCTATACAACATAATTTAGGTTTTTCTGTTTTTGAACTTTATATAAATAGAATCTCAACTTTTGCTTTTGTTCACTTAGTGTTGGATTTACAGCCTCTATCCATGTTGTTGTGAATTTCTAGCTTGCTTATTTTCACTGCTGTTTAATATTCCATAATAGGATTCTAAATTTTATTTATCCATTTTACTATTGATCGGCATTTGAATTGTCAATTGTCGCCAGCGAGGGGCTACTAAGCCTTTCTTTTTTTTTTTTTTTTTTTTTTTGCGGTACTGGGGATTGAACTCAGGGGCATTCTACCTTCGAGCTATACCCCCAGCCCTGTTTTTTATTCTTTATTTTGAAACAGGGTCTCACTAAGTTGCGGAGTGCCTCACTAGGTAGCTGAGGCTGGCCGTGAACCCGGATCCTCCGGTCTCAGCCTCCCAAATGCTGGGATTACAAGCGTGCGCCACCACGCCCGGCTGCTAAGCCTTTCTACTGTGAACAGTTTGCACACATCTCCTGGTTCACAGTGCACACGCTGTCCAGGGCGTCCTTCCGGTCATGGTGAAGTGCTGTTGCTGGCTCCTACAGCATGAGTGTTTTTGCTTTGTTTTATGGTACTGAGGATTGAACCCAGGGTCTTACACATTACGGTAGGCAAGCACTTACCACTGAGCTACATTCTCTGCCCTTGTTATTTATTTATTTATTTATTTTTGTGGTACTGGAGATGGAACCCGGGGGCATTCTACCTCCAAGCTACAGCCACAGCCCTATTTTTTTTTTTTTTTTTTTATCATTTTGAAATAGGGTTTCAAAATGCAAGGGCCTCACTAAGCAGCTGAGGCTGGCCGCAAAGCCTGATCCTCCAGTCTCAGCCTCCCAAATGCTGGGATTATAAGCGTGCATACCACGCCTGGCTCTGCCCTTGTTATTTTTGTCTTTATTTATTTTGTGTGGGCACAGTACTGGGGATTAAACACAGGGACATTCTACTTTTGAGCTACACCCACATCCCTTTTCATCTTTTTTTTTTTTTTTTTTTTGCAGTACTGAGGATTGAACCAAGGGGCATTCTACCTCTGGACTATATCCCCAGCCCTATTTTTTTTTTTTTGCAGTTCTAGGGGTTGAACCCAGGGACATTCTACCTCCGAGCTACACCCCCAGACCTATTTTTTATTCTTTATTTTGAAACAGGGTCTCACTAAGTTGTGGAGGACCTCACTAAGTAGCTGAGGCTGGCCGTGAACCTATAATCCTCCTGTCTCAGCTTCCTAAGTACTGGGATTACAAGCATACTGGCCATTGAACCCAGGGGCATTCTACCTCCACTGCCTCCATTTTATTCCCTCATTTTATTTTATTCTTACTAGGTTACTGAGAGTCTTGATAAATGGCTGAAGCTATTCGGGCGTGGTGCCGCATGCTTATAATCCCAGTACTTGGGAGACTGAGACAGAAGGATTCAGGTTCTCAGCCAGCCTCAGCTGCTTAGTGAGGCCCTCTGCAACTTAGTGAAGCCCTGTTTCAAAGTAAAGAATAAAAAATAGGGCTGGGGGTGTAGCTCAGAGGTAGAATGCCCCTGGGTTCAATTCCCAGTACCGCAATAAATAAATAAATAAATAAATAAATAAATAAATAAATAAATAAATAAATGGCTGAAGCTGGCCTTGGACCTGCAATTCTCCTGTCTCAGCCTCCCAAGTACGGGGACTACAGTACTGGGTGGTGGCTCATGCCACCATATCCAGCTCAACACTGATTTCTTTCTTTTTTTGTGTGTGTTAGTGGGAATGGAACCCAGGGGTCTTCTACCTCCAGGCTATGCCCCCAGACCTATTTTAAATAACAGGGTCTAACTTAGCTGCTGAGAGCCTCACTAAGTTGATGAGGCTGGCTTCGAACCTGCAATCCTCCTGTCTCAGCCTCCCAAGTATTAGGATTACAAGTGTGTGCCACCATGCCGGGCTCAACACTGATTTTTTTTTTCGGTACTGGGGCTTGAACTCAGGGACATTCTACCTCTGAGCTACACCCCCAGCCCTATTTCTTTATTTTGAAACAGGGTCTCACTAAGTTACGGAGTGCCTCACTAGGTAGCTGATGCTGGCCTCGAACCCGGATCCTCTGGTCTCAGCCTCCCAAATGCTGGAATTACAAGCGTGCGCCACCATGCCTGGCTCAACACTGATTTCTTAACATTGCCTAGCATCAGTCTTCACATTTCTGTAAGTGTCTTTTACAGTGGGTTAGTTTGAGGCCGGGTATGGTGATCAATTCATTTATCTCAAGACCACTATTTCTACCAACAAGACCTATTTTTCTTTTTCTTTTTTTCTGGTACTGGGAATTGAGCCCAGGAGAATTCTACCTCTGAGCTACACCCCCCCCCAGCACTATTTTATTTTGAAACAATGTCTCACTAAGTTGATCAAAGTCTCACTAAATTTCTGAGGCTGTCCTTGAACCTGTGATCCTCCTATCTCAACCTCCCAAGTACTAGGATTACAAGCGTGTGCCACCATGGCTGGCAAACAAGACCCATTTCTGATATTTAGTGGCATGGCCTCTGCGGTTGATGGAAACAAAATAGGCTGAGGCTCTTGTCGCAACCCTGCCTGCAGAGGGGCCCTCCCAGAGGAGGTCGATGAGCCCTGCTCCCTCATCCTCTGATAGGAGCAACCACCTGCCTGCAGCAGAGACTAAGCTAAAGATACCAGACATCGCACCATTTCTGCCAAAATTCAGACACAGCAAAGCAGAACCGTGGGATGGGCTGGACATAGGGGGCTGAGGGCTGGCTGGTGGGCTGGAGGGTTGGCCAGGAGACCCAGGCTAGGTGGCCTGCTGAGGCAGTGAGTCCAATAGACGGGACACCAACAGCCCGTCCTCTGGGGCCACGCCCAGTCCAGCCCAGCCTAGCACATTGGCCCACGGGGAGCTCGTTCTCTGACTACCTGCCACCTGGTTTCAAAGCCTCCTCTGCCCTCCCTGTCTGTCCCTTCCTGCAGTGTAGCTTCCTTGGGCTGTGGAAGGAGGGATGGCTCCAGAGATGCCTGACCATGGGCACCCCTTCTCTCTCCACTGCCCCTGGACTTTCCGCTGTGGAGTCAGACTCCAGCTCCCGAAGTCTCTCGTTGGGCACCTGGACCAGGAAGGCAGTGTCAGCTCTGTGCCCGTGCCCCTCAACCCGTACCGGTTCCCTGAGCAGAGCGCGGCACACAGCAGCCCTCGAGAAAGGTGTCCACGCTGAGCGTTGCGTTCCTGTGCTCACGCCATTCCCTCGCTGGGCCTGTGATGACGGGGCAGAAAGTCAGAATGGCCTGTTATGTGAGGCTGGTGTGAGCGTCTGCCTCAGCTGGTGCTTTGGGGGCGGGGGAGGAGCTCTGTGGCCTGCTCTCCACACTACACACACACACATACACACACACACACACACCCCACATATACACACATACTATACACATACCATACACCAAACACATACCACACACATACACCTCATACACACCAAATACACCACACACAGACCACATGCACACACTACACACAACACACAACCAAACACACCATATACATACCACACACACCACACATACCACATACATACACCACACACATACACTATATACCACATATACACACCACACAGTCAACACACAACCAAACACAACACACTGTACGCATACCACATCCACATACCACAGACATACCACATACACACACACACACACACACACACACACATACAGCCACACACACAGGCAGGCACTCTGGGCTTATTTGCTGAATGGCATGGGGGCAGCTTAGCCTTAGTTTTCCTGTCTGTGAAGTGGGCATCGTGTCACACACTCTCCTTGCCAGTCCGGCCCCGCCTCACCTGTCTCCATTCTGTGCTGGGCCCGGAAGCTGACCGTGCCCAAGCCTGCAGCTCTCCTAAGTTCTAGTGCCTTCCCTCGCTCCCAGACGGAAGGAGCTTCCTGTTGCTGCCCGCCCCAGTGCTTTGCCAGCCTTTCTTAGTCCCTTCAACTCTGCCCCCTCTCTGCAAGGGTCCCTTCCTCAAACCCTTTCCAGCCGCCCCTGTGAGTGTACCCTCTCACGAGGCCTGGTGCTCCATGTAGAACACCAGAGCGGCCTGGGCTGCAGGACCCGGCGAGAGGCTGGGACTGCGCCGCTCTAATGTCCTGTGGGTGCGTGAGTACACTCCCGGGCGGGGGCTGGGGGCAGTGCAGATCTGTGGCACACGGTGGCATCACAGTTACTCACTTTCCATCCAGCAGTGGCTTGAGATGGGTGACTGGTAAGACGTTGGCAGATTGAGTGGCTGTGGCACTTAGTCACTATGGTGACAACAGTGACTAAGAAGCAGTGACAAAGACTATAGCGTGGGCTTCTGACTACATCTGATTGTCCTAGAAACACACAAAGAACAGGTCAGACTGAAAGCCTTGAATCCACAGCTCAATGCACAGGTGGAGATTCAGAAAGGCCCAGGGGGTGGTGCAGCTTGGAGGTAGACAGCCCCTGAGTTCAATCCCCGGTACTGAAAACAAAATCAGACACACACACACACACACACACACACACACACACACACACACACGAATGGGACCCTGAAAGCCAGGCATGGTGACGCACACTTGTAATCCCAGTACTTGGCTGAGACTGGAGGATTGGGTTTGTGGCCAGCCTCAGCTGCTTAGTGAGGCCCTCCACAACTTAGTGAGACCCTATTTCAAAATAAGGAATAAAAAATAGGGCTGGGGATATAGCTCAGAGGTAGAATGCCCCTGGGTTCAATCCCCAGCACCTAAAAAAAAAAAAAAGAATGGGACCCGAAGACATGGGATGGGACTACATGTATAGATCTTTGGTTTGTTTTTTGTTTTTTGTTTTTTGCGGTATTGGGAATTGAACTCAGGGACATTCTACCTCCAAGCTATATTCCCAGCCCTATTTTTTATTTTATTTTATTTTATTTTTCGGTACTGGGGACTGAACTCAGGGGCGTTCTACCTCCGAGCTATACCCCCAGCCCTATTTTTTATTCTTTATTTTGAAACCGAGTCTCACTAAGTTGTGGAGGGCCTTACTAGGTAGCTGAGGCTGGCCGAGAACACGGATCCTCCGGTCTCAACCTCCCGAATGCTGGGATTACAAGCGTGTGCCACCACGCCCGGCTTATTTTTTATTTTTGAAACAGGGTCTCACTAAGTTGCAGAGTGCCTCACTAGTAGCTGAGGCTGGCCTCGAACCCGGATCCTCTGGTCTGAGCCTCCCAAATGCTGGGATTACAAGCATGCGCCACACACTGGCTTGTATAGATCTTTGAACATCAACACCCCTGAATCTTCCTTTGGAAGGCAGCTCTCCGCCTTCAGTGTGAGCAAAGCAGACTTTCCTTGGTAAAAATTGTTCAGTGGCTTTACTTGGGGGCAGTTGCCTCACAAAGGGACACTGGATTCAACAGGATGCACCCCATCCATCACCTCTCATGGCCTCCAGGCCCACAGGCAGAATTAAATCCCAGTGCAGTCCTGCCAAAACACACAAGGCCAGTCGAGGGGGGTGGTGTAATCCCAGTACTTGGAAGGCTGAGACTGGAGGATTGTAGGTTCAAGACCAGCCTCGGCAAGTTAGTGAGGCCCTCCGCAGCTTAGTGAGACCCTGTTTCAAAATAAGGAATAAAAAATAGGGCTGGGGATACAGCTCAGAGATAGAATGCCCCTGAGTTCAATCCCCAGTACTGCAAAAATAATAAAATAGGGCTGGGATATAGCCCAGAGGTAGAATGCCCCTGAGTTCTGTCCCCAGTAACACACACACACACACACACACACACACTAATAATAGTAGAGCACAATAGCTCTATTATTATTATTGTTATTATTACTTGTACTGGGGATTGAACCAGGGGCATTTTGCCTCCAAGCTACACCCCATCCCAGTTTGCCCACCTGTTTGGCTGGTGTCAAAGCCAGATGACTGGAAATCTGAGTATACTGCCAATTGTGACCGTGGTCCCAAGCATGGAATTTTACTGGAATAAATCGCACAACCCTTGGCTTGGTGTAATTTTTTTTTTTTTTTTTTCGGTACTGTGGATTGAACCCAGGTGTATTCTACCTCCGAGCTATATTCGGCTATATTCGGCTTTGTGATTTTTTTGTTTTTTGTTTTTTGTTTTTGTTTTTGGTGCTGGGGATTGAACTCAGGGGCATTCTTCCTCTGAGCTACACCCCAGCCCTTTTATTTTGAAGCAGGGTCTCCCTAAGTTGCTGAGGCTGGCTGTGAACCTGTGACCCTCCTATTTCAGCCTCCCGAGTACTGGGATTACAGGCATGCACCACCATGGCCTGTTCGGTGTGGTCTTTGATCCCACATGCTTAGTCGTTCCCCTTGGTGTAGCAGGGACGGCAGTAGCCTTCTGTCACTTGGAGGTTTTGCCTGCTCTCCCGATATCTATCACAATATAGCCCCAAGGGTCACAAATCCTGTTGACACAGAAAGCTTTGTGCTGGCTCATTACACTGATGACGTGATGATGGTAATCCGTGAGCAGGAAACTGTAAACAATCTAGATTCTTTGTAAAGCATATGTTTGTCAAAGGAAGAGGAATAAATTCATAAAAATTCAGGGACCCCCAGGCCAATGAAGCTTCTAGGGGATCCGGTAGTCCAGGGCAAGTCAGGATCTCTTCTCTAAAGTGGGAGATTGGTTGCTGAGCCTTATACTGAGCTCTATAAAGAGGCAAAAGACGGGACTTTACGTTTTTGAGGCAACGTATGCCACACTCGGCTGGGCTGCTTTAGCCATTGCCTGGAAACCCGTAAGATTCTGGGTTTTGAGTGAGGCTGGAGCAAGAGGAGGCTGTGAAGCAGGTGCAGACCGCAGCGCGCTGCCCTGTCGCATGAGCGTTAGGACTGGGGAGCGACCGCAGCAGAAAGTGATGCCGTGTGGACAAGCTCTGATATGAGACCCAAGCCCCAGCTCCAGACCCTGAGGGCTTGGGAGTCAATTGTGCCTTCTGCCAATAACTGGTTTCCATCCCCAAACCCGCTCTTGGCTCGCACTAGTCGCGGCAGACAGAATGCCTGACTGCAGGACACCAAGTGATCCAGGCAACCAAGACTGGAGATGATCGGACCCAGCTCATCATAAAACCAGATGCACATGTTTTACCACAGTGTGTAGGAGAGTGGGCCAGAGCTGCTCCAGAAGGCACAAGGAAACGGCAGGGGCAGGTGGTTCATATTCCCCTGGTACCGACTCCAATCGCCTCAGTCTCCCTCCAGCCACGCTCAGCAAAGCTGCTATGATCCATTAACACAGAGCAAAGGGCATCTGCCCGGCATGCTAGCACCACCACAAACGTGCCCCACTGCATCGCAGACACCCGGGGGACCCTGGAGGACTGGGTCAAAGGGAGAGCCTTCGGGTGGCAGAACCTCTGGCTGCATGGATGATCCACTTTGTGTAGGAGGAGAGATGGGCCCAGATACAGGTGTGCACTGACTTATTTGTTTATTTATTGGTACTGGGGATTGAACCCAGAGGTATTCTACCTCCAAGTTACAGCCCTAGCCCAATTTTATTCTTTACTTGGAAACAGGGTCTCACTAGGTTTCTGAGAGCCTCACTATATTGCTGAAGCTGGCTTTGAACCTGCAATCCTCCCATCTCAGCCTCCCAAGTACTGGGATTACAAGCATACACCACCATACCTGGCTTCATTTTTTTTATTTTGAAACAAATTCTCGCTACTAAATTGCAGAGGATCTTGCTAAATTGCTGAGGTTGGCCTTAAATCTGTGATCCTCCTGTCTCAGTCTCTCAGATACTAAGATTACAGACATGTGCCACTGGGCCTGGATTGTTGAAGTTTTTTTTTTTTTTTTTTTTTTTTTTTTTTTTTTTCAATACTAGGGATTGAACTCAGGGGCATTCTACCTCCAAACTACACCCCCAGTCTTTTTTATTCTTTATTTTGAAACAGGGTCTCACTAAGCTGCAGAGGGCCTCACTAAGTAGCTGAGGCTGGCCACAAACCTGGATCCTCCTGTCTCAGCCTCCCAAGTACTGGGATTACAAGCGTGCGCCACCATGCCCGGCCCAGTTGAAGCTATTTTTAACCCACACGGATGCTCTGAGAGGGCATCCATTGTGGAGGAGGCTCTGTAATTCGACAGAAAAAACAATCTAGCCTGTAGATGTCAACTTCTTTCCCTGGCTACCCTGGTTCTTGCTTAATGGGCCCATGTACATAGAAGCCGTGGTGGAAGGGATGGGGGCTGAGCATGGGGTGGTAAGTACAGTTATAGCCTCCTGCAACATCCTGGGATCTGCAAATATGTTCCATGTTATATAATAAAGGATGAATAAATATAGCAGATGAAGTTAAGGTTACTAGTCAGTTGACTTTAAAAATGGTGAGATTAGCCGGGAGTGGTGGCGCACGCTTGTAATCCCAGCATTCGGGAGGCTGAGACCGGAAGATCCGGGTTCACGGCCAGCCTCAGCTACCTAGTGAGGCACTCCGCAACTTAGCGAGACCTGGTTTCAAAATAAAGAATAAAAAATAGGAAGCCGGGCGTGGTGGCACACGCTTGTAATCCCAGCATTCGGGAGGCTGAGACCGGAGGATCCGGGTTCGCTGCCAGCCTCAGCTACCTAGTAAGGCACTCTGCAATTTAGCGATACCTGGTTTCAAATAAAGAATAAAAAACAGGGCTAGGGGTGTAGCTTGGAGGTAGAATGCCCCTGAGTTCAATCCCCAGTACCGCAAAAAAAAGAAAAAAATAGGGCTGGGGGTATAGCTCGGAGGTAGAATGCCTCTGAGTTCAATCCCCAGTACCGCAAAAAAAAAAAAAAAAAAAAAAAAAAAATGGTGAGATTAACTAAGCGTGGTGGCATACACCTGTAATCCCAGTGGTTTGGGAGTCTGAGACATGAGGATAATAAGTTTAAGATCAGCCTCGAAAACTTTGTGAGGCCTTGTCTCAAAGTAAAAATGGGCTGGGGATGTAGCTCAATGGCAGAAGTCTCCTGGGTCTGATCCCCAGTAAACCAAGGACAAAATAAAATTAAACAAGAATATAGGGAGGTTAATCTGAATTATCTGGGTGGACCCAATGTAATCACAGATTATTATTATTTTTTTTGGTACTGAAGATTGAACCTGGGGACATTCTACCTCCATGCTACAACCCCAGCCCTATTTTTTTTTTTTTTTTTTTTTTTTTTTTTTGCAGTACTGGGGATTGAACTCAGGAGCATTCTACCTCCAAACTATACCCCCAGCCCTATTTTTTTATTCTTTATTTTATTTTTGTGTGTGTGGTACTGGGGATTGAACTCAAGGGCATTCTACCTCCGAGCTCTACCCCCAGCCCTATTTTTTATTCTTTATTTTGAAACAGGGTCTCACTAAGTTGCAGAGGACCTCACTAGGTAGCTGAGGCTGGCGGCGAACCCGGATCCTCCAGTCTCAGCCTCCCGAATGCTGGGATTACAATCGTTCGCCACCACGCCTGGCTCCCCAGCCCCATTTTTTATTCTTTATTTTGAAACAGGGTCTCACTAAGCTTCAAGGGCCTCACTAAGTAGCTGAGGCTGTCTGCTAACCTGGATCCTCTGGTCTCAGCCTCCCAAGTACTGGGATTACAAGAGTGCGGCATCACGCCCAGCATCACAGGTTCTTAAAATGTGGAAGTGGAGACGGGTGTGGTGGCACATGCCTGAATTGTAGTACTTGGGAGGCTGATACAGGAGGATCTCAGGTTCACGGCCAGCGTTAGCAACTTAGTGAGGCTTCTGCAACTTAGTGAGACCTTGTTTCAAAATAAGAGAATAAAATAGAGGTAAAATGCCCCTGGGTTCCCTCTCATCTCTGTCACGTGTAGGCACACACACACACAGAAGGCGGTGGCTGAAGGGCCGGTGTCAGAGTGATGTGAGGTGAGAAACTTGGCCAGCAACTGCTGACTTTGTGTGTGTGTGTGTGTGTGTGTGTGTGTGTGTGTGTGTGTGTGTGGTGGCTTCTAGAAGCAAGACTGGGCACAAAGCAGATTCCCCCAAGAGTCCCCAGAAAGTAACGTAGACTTGCCAACATCTCAGTTTGAGGCCAGTGAGACCTGTTTCGCATGTCTGATTTCCAGTTTGTAGTCATTTGCTCCAGCAGCTACAGGAAACTAATGTACACAGGCTCGCCACAGCTCCCTGTCCTCACACACCTGGCAGCTGGCCTTGCAGAGCGCCCACGTCGTCAGCAGCAAAGACCAGGCTGAGTTCCCTGCGCGGCACCGTGGCCCGGGGTCCCCAGGTCTCTTCCGGAAGTTCTGTGAGGTCAAACCTAGTTTCATAGAAACTAGATATTACTTGCCTTTTTCACTGTCATTTTTTCAAGAGAGCATGGAGGAACCTTCCGGAAGCTACGTGACAAGGGTACAACAGATGGTGTGCTGACGATGTGCGAATCGAGCTGTCTCCTGTCAAGTCAGACGCTGTCAAATGATGTCCCCGTCTCATTGTTTTTGTTTTGAAAGGTATTTTTCATTAAAATGTTATATTTATATTAACAAGTAATGAGTAAATCCATTTTATTTATTTTATTATCTTTTTTGTGTGTGTGTGGTACTTTTGTGTGTGTGTGTGTGTGTGTGTGTGTGTGGTACTAGGAATGGAACCCAGGGGCATTCTACCCCCGAACTACACCCCCAACCCTACTTTACTCTCTTATTTTGAAACAGGATCTCACTAAGTTGCTGAGGCTGGCTGTGAACCTGTGATTCTCCTATCTCAGTTTCCCAAGTACTGGGATTACAAGTGTGTGCCACCACGACTGGCTTGAATTTAGACATTTTATTTATCTTTTTGCGATACTGGGGATTGAAACCAGGGGCATTGTACCTCTGAGCTATACTCCCAGCCCTATTTTTATTCTTTATTTTTTTAATTTTTTAAATATTAATTTATTTTGCAGTATTGGGGATTGAACCCAGGGGCATTCTACTTCCAAGCTACACCCCCAGCCCTACCTATTTTTTTTTTGTGTGTGTGTGGTACTGGGGATTGAACTCAGGGGTATTCTACCTCCGAGCTATACACCCAGCCCTATTTTTTATTCTTTATTTTGAAACAGGGTCTCACTAAGTTGCAGAAGACCTCACTAGGTAGCTGAGGCTGGCCACGAACCCGGATCCTCCGGTCTCAGCCTCCCAAGTACTGGGATTACACACCTGGCTTTTCTTTATTTTGAAACAGGGTCTCACTAAGTTGTGGACAGCGCACTATGTAGCTAAGGGTGGCTGCAAATGGCGATCCTCCTGCCTCAGGCTCCCAAGTATTGGGATTACAAGTGTGTGCCACCATGCCTGGCTTAATCCATTTTAAATTAATATTTTAAAACTTTGTTTTAATTTATAATCTGGTAGAATTGATGGATATATCCCATACAAATGAATACCCTGTGGGATCCTCAATACTTTCTGAGTGTGAAGGGCTACTAAAATAAAAAATTTCCTGGGCCTGGTGGTGCACACCTGTAATCCCAGTGCCTGGGAAGCTGAGACAGGAGGATTGCAGGTTCAAATCAACCCCAGCAACTTACTAAGGACCTCAGCAACTTAGTGAGACCCTGTTTCAAAAGTAGAAAATAAAAAGGATCCGGGCGTGGTGGCACATGCTTATAATCCTGGTACTTGGGAGGCCGAGACAGGAGGATCGCAGGTTCGCGGCCAGCCTCGGCAATTTTTTTTTTTCTTCAGTGCTGGGGATTGAACCCAGGATCTTTCTTCTTTCTACCTCTGAGCTACACCCCCAGCCCTATCTTTTATTCTTTTTTTTTTTTTTTTTGCGGTACTGGGGATTGAACTCAGGGGCATTCTACCTCCGAGCTACACCCCCAGCCCTATTTTTTATTCTTTATTTTGAAACCGAGTCTCACTAAGTTGCGGAGTGCCTCACTAGGTAGCTGAGGCTGGTCTCGAACCCGGATCCTCCGGTCTCAGCCTCCCGAATGCTGGGATTACAAGCAT
>PVLC010039356.1:0-14427 GCA_004027655.1 Graphiurus murinus
TCATTTTGGAGCTTGAAGAAGGATTTTCTAACAATTTACTTGATCTCAGACTAACTCCCTGCTTTAAAAAAAGTAATATTTTGAAAATATAGGCTTTTAAAGAAAATAAAACAAACTATTGAGTCAGACTACTTATTAATAATGGATCATAAATTTTATAAATATTTCTTAATTTCTTTTAGAACATGGTAAAATACTTGTCAGTGCAAAGATTATTATCTAAATAATTTGTGTAGCAAATCTCCACTTTAAAAAATGTTAGTTGGCCTTTTTATAATCACCTTAAACTCATGCAGTCCTCTTCACTGCAGATTTATAATTTAAATTCATTAGCCTGAAAGTGGATGAAGAAACACTTGTAGACCAAGCAGCCAATGGAGCAATTAGTACCAGATACACAGTAAATCATGAGTTTAAAAAAGGAACATGTACATTGCTGCAATAAAAGTAAATTTTTGATGCAAATACATTATAATTAAAACCATAATTCTTATTAATTTAGCTTACTATGGTCAATTTATGGTGAATACTTATTAAATAAAATAGGTTATGGAAATAAAGCAGAATAATTTTATTTTATTTTATTTGACACTGGGGATTTGAACCCAAGGGGGTGTGCCTCTGAACTAGACCCCTAGCTCTATTTTATTTTTTGTTTTTAAACAGGGTCTTGCTAAGTTTCTGAGGCTAGTCTCAAACCTGTGATCCTCCTGTCTCAATTTCCCAAGTACTGGTATTGCAAGCATGCTCCACCATACCACACATAACAGAATCTCTGTAAAAAAGAAGAAACAAATGGCATTTAACCTCCTTTTATAAAAAAACAGAATATAAATGATATATATATATGCTATATGTAATAGATACAGATTATCTATCATCTATCTATCTTTTTTTATTTTTTTATTTTTTATATTTTTTTATTTTTTTATTTTTTTTTTATTTTTTATTTTTTATTTTTTTTGCGGCACTAGGGATTGAACTCAGGGGCGTTCTACCTCCGAGCTATAACCACAGCCCTATTTTTTATTCTTTTTATTTTGAAACCGAGTCTCACTAAGTTGCAGAATGCCTCACTAGGTAGCTGAGGCTGGCTGCGAACCCGGATCCTCCAGTCTCAGCCTCCCGAATGCTGGGATTACAAGCATGCGCCACCACGCCCGGCTTTTTTTAAATTTTTTTTTTATTTTTTATTTTTTATTTTATTTTATTTTTTTTATTCTTCATCTATCTATCTTATATCTATAAATAATTTAATACATTCCAAGTATTATATTACTGAGGTTTGGGGTAAGTGAATTAAAAAAAAAAAAAAAAAAAAAAACAGCTTTTGTCTTTTAGTAATTTTCAGTATAGCAAATGTGAAAGAAAAATCAATAATCATGTCTTATACAGCTGATGTTGCCTACACCACAGTAAGGAAGACTCTTGTATCAAACTCCTGCAATTATGAAAGCTTCCTGGAGATGATTATGTCTAAACTGAGCTTTAGACATAGATGCACAGCTGTTCACTGACTAAGAAGGAATAATCTAGATGCTGGATATCTAGTATATCTTTTACAGAAAATATGGTCCTCTTTTGCCTCAGTAAGTTGCTGTCTTCTAGGAACAAAAGCTATTCATGTTTGTGCAGCAATGAGTAAGGATGGATCACTTGACTTTGGGAAAATGGAATTGAACACAGGTTATTGTCACCTGTTTTAGTTTGTATAAATATTGTAGGCACAGAATGACAAAATACATCAAAGAAGTAATGAGTTCGAGGGGAGAGGATAGAGGGTTACATAATGGATATGTTATATGGGAATATGCTTATCATACCCCAGCTATAATGGTTTGGGTTTAGAATTCCCCCTACACCTCACAGGAACCAGGCAGCCATGTTGAAGGTGGAGCTTGGTTGCAATGGATGGGCTCCTTGGGAATTGTATATGGTCCCTACTTCCCTTGCTTGCTCTCTTGTTTCCAGTTACAATGATTTGAGAGCAGAGCCCTTCCTCTCTTCCTCTCTCTGCTCCCTGCTGCTGTCATGCTCTGAGCTCTGCAGACTAAGCCTGACATGGATGGAACCTCTGATATGTCCAGAACTGTGAGCAAATAAATCTTTCTTCTTCTAGGTAGTGTGTGGTCAGGCACATTTGATCACAGCAGTGAGAATGCTAACAAAAACACCTGCTAAGACCTTGTTAAATTCTAGATAAATTTAAAAAGGACTTAAATAAGAGTGCTATAAGTAAAGGTAGAGAGGTTAGGATAAAGAAGTCATAATTAGGACATGAAACAGTATTATAGGAGCTTTTCAGTATAGCAGGTAAGGGAAGGTAACCCACAAAGAGTTTCAATTTAGCACCAGTGTGGAATGACTGAAATATGGAATCATTGACTTAAATGTGTCCTGAGAAAATAGAAAAACAAAGATTTTGAGAATGAGATGACACATTAAATAATACATAAGTTTGAAGCGTTTTTGCAAATACCAATGTGAATGAAAAGTAGGGGATATAGAGGTCATTGATTCACCTCTAGGAGGATATTTGGATGAAGAAAAGCAGGAATCTAGAACAGAACTGTGCTTTTGTTGAAAAGAAGTAGTTTTTGTGATATTAAAGCTGAAGGAAAAATGGCAGTATTTGAAATAGCAAGAGTCTATAGAAGTAAAATTGAGGTAAAACTAAGAAGGCAGCACAAACTCTGTTTTAACTCTTTACAATATCAAATGTTTACAAGAGACATCAAACTTGGTTGTTAGCAATGAACAACCCAACATAATTAAGTAATGTGTTGAATATATAGAAAACCTAAAGGCAGGACTAATGGAAGTATAGAAAGCACAGTACTAGGAGGTGGGAGAATGAGATAGGAATGGGATATGAGGATTGACTCTTCCAAGGCCATTCCATAGGAGACATCAGTGTGGGTCCATAAAAAGTTTTAAGTCAGGTAACCCTGGATGATGACCAGATAATCAGTTTAATTGTGTAACTGATGACAGAAAGGAGAGTATAATAATTACTAAATGGATATTCATCAGATCTTAGACATATTGTTCTATTAAATACTGAAAATACTCAAGAAGAACCTTATTTAACCCCATTTTACAAATGAGGGTATTATCTTGGAACATTTGAATGACATATTGAAAATCAAACAGAGATAAAATTAGCTTCCAAAGAGTTATATCTAATATCTAAAGGGGGAATGATGGCATTCCTTTAAAAGTAAGGCACTAAAACCTAGTGAGTGGGTAATTGAATGAATGATTGACTCACTGATGTCCTTGATAATCAGAATATCTTTCTTTTTTACAATTTTATTTGCAATGTAATTATACATCATAGTGAGATTCAAAGTGATACATTCATATATTCACACAGCATCACTTGGTATATCCTTTACCTGTATATATAATCCAAACTGTTTGTTGTTCTAGGAATGGGCCACCCTGTTATTGGAGATGCAAATCAATTACTGCAACTGCAGCATCATGCTTGATGCCAGGAAAAGAGGATTGCTGTGTCAGTGTTTCTTCCAAACTGCATTGACATAATAGGAGGAGAACTCATTGAGGAAGTCGGGCTTGAAGTATTCTTTAGCTAAATGTTAGTTAAACAAATCTAGTGTTATTTAAACCTACTCTGAAGGATTTGCATTAATTTAAATGCTTTTTTTCCATTCATAACTGACTTGACCTGGACCTCATTTATTTCATGAAGGAACAGAACAATCATTATTCTGAAAGTAAATTGCTAAGGAGAAGCGTGTCAGTGAATATTCCAATTACAGTCCAGTAGAATAAAAAAACTTAAGTCAATTCTATGAACACCATAGGAAAACAGAAGAAAACATATACACATACAGTCACACACAAATACACACATAAAATGTACTATATATGTGAATATATATATATATATACACACATATGTATGGTGTTATATATAGTGCTTAAAGCTTTTTCATTGGGCATAAAATTCTCTAAAGTCTTTTTTTTTTTTTTTCAAAAAAGCTAACGTAAATGAGAATGCAAAGAAAAGGGACTCATATTACTCTCCTAAGAGTATGAATGTAAGCTGTATTTTGGGAGAATTGTAATAACTAAAGCATTAAATTAATATACCCTGATAATCAACTTCAGCTCAATAATCCACACAAAAAGAATAATATAAATGTAAAACACACCTGTAAATGAGTATATATTTATTTCTGACATGTTTGTACAAAAATGTCTGGAAATAACTCAAATATGCTTAAATAAATTATGGTAAATACATGCCACAGAATATTATGTAGTCCTTAGAGAGAATGATATGCATTGATATAGTATCATAATCTAAATATATTCTTAGATAAAACAGATATCAAGTTTCATACAGAATTTATATGAAGAAAGTAAGAAAAAGGAGGAAGGAAGGAAGAAGATGGATTTTAGAAGAACTTTTCTGGAATTAATTACACGGAAATAGTTTTTAAATCATGGATTTTTCCCCCTCTGTTTAAGTTCTTGAAGTTTCTCAGTTATTTGTTTATATTTATCACAGTAAGTATGCCTTAGTTTTATGATTTTACTTATTTATTTTTGGTACTGGAGATTGAACCCAGGGGCATTCTACTTTTGAGATACAACCTCAGCCCTTTTTCTTTTTTTATTTTGAAATTGAGGGCCTCCTTAAGTTGATGAAGCTGGTCTACATCTTCCTGTCTCAGCCTCCCAATTACTGGGACTTGAGGTGCAAAATACCACACCTACCAGTTTTATTATTTTTAAAGATAATGTTGTAGAAAAGAGTAAGACAACCTGGGGTACTATTGCATAGTAAAATGACTATAAATAATAGCAATATACTATGTATTTTTAAAAGCTATAAGGATTTTGAATGTTTTCACATAATAAGTGGTAAGAAAAGAGACATGCATTCCCCAAGGGGTCTCTCTCCCTCTTGAGATGGCCCACATGCTTCGTTGAATGCGCATACCTTACTTTACTAAATAAACTTCTAAGTTTTAAAAAAAGTGACAAATGTTTAAAGTGATAAATATATTTATGTTTTAAGCATTGTTCAGTGTATCCATCTATTGGAACATTACAAGGTACCATGAAAATATATATAATTTTATGATTCTATGTATCAGTAAAATGAATTTAAATTTTTAAAAAGGTATCTTTGTTATTAATTTGAGTGACTTAAGAAGGAGATTAATCCATATGTCTACATGTTTCAAGTTACCATCCTGGCATATGAACAAACTCACTCAAGATTTTGATAAAAGATCAAATCCTTTCTTGCTTTTATGTGACAATTTGACATGTGGAAACCTTAACAAAGTTAACCAGCAATGAAATGCTCATATCTGAATCTGTCATAAAGGCACTGAAAAACAGCATTCTATAAGCCAAGTGAGGTTAGTAGGTTAAGATGTTCCCTTAAAAAATTTGTATATATATAAAGCCACAAATTTTGATCAAAAGGCCTATAAAATCGATTATATATATAATAATATATATCGATTATATATATAATAATCGATTATATATATATATAATTATATATATATATATATATAATCGATTTTATAGGCCTTTTGATCAAAATTTGTGGCTTAATGCAAAATCTCTTTTGCAGCCAGATAAAAACAAACAGCCCCATATATGATGCATTTTTATTTCCACTTTTACCTTTACCTCACCAATCTCTCTTCTTTACCTCCAGAAACATCTCTGGGTGCCTTAGAATCTATCCAGTTTGGGTCTCTGGAATTAAACTTGGAACTGACTAACAAACTAGTCCTTTTTCTTATTAATATATTACCCTATAAGAAAACCAGCAGTTCATTGAAGAGAATGCAATGTTCTTAAAGTTGAAGAACTGATCTTTTATCTCTGTTAGATATACAATTTTAAGGTAGCTAATATCTCCCAGATTATAGCCAATCTTTATAGTTGATTTTTCTCAACTATCATAGCATAACTACATCAATACTGTGATATTTTTTTTTGCTTATTAATAGGGTTAAAAGCCCCTCAGATATTGAGGGGCTCATTTGGATTGGGTTCAAATAAAGTTGCTAAGTTCAAATATCTGCTAATATAGATATTTAGTGTTGGAAATTGACAATAGTCAATTCTTCTGGTTAAGAGTGTGGTTCCCTTGGGGACAAGGTACAAGCTGAACCTCTTGAGGCCTGGTTGTATCCAATGGTGGAGGAAGACACACTTGCTTCTAATGAGCTTTGACCCAGAGTTAAGAGGTAGCACACATCCCTCTATACTTGTCCCACTGCGAAATCAATTGCTTGGTCACACCTGTCATGAGTAAAGAAAATGCAGTGCCTGGCTCAACTACAGGATCTATGTGAAACTGAAAACTGGAAGAGAACAGATGTTGGTGTTGAGCTAGCCATATCTGTCACAGAGTATGTGTTCTCTCCTGCATGGTATTCAAACTGAATGAATTCTAAACAATGCAAATTAATGCTTCTTTGTGGAAGGATTCATTGTTTGGAAAATATTTTCTCATGCTATATTCTTTCTAACTCTTTCATCATGCCAGGATGATGTAGTTTCAACCTGTTTTAAGAAAATATTTTAGATAATTTCCAGAGTTTATAGTTCCATTAATAATCCCATTTCCTATTTTCCTCAAGTAACAATAAAGAAAATAGTAATTCATGTTTTTGAATATCCAGTAAAATAAAAAATTGAGAATGTATAATAGATATAGATATTCAATTAAGTTTGCCAAATAAAATATAGGGTTTCTGTTTTACATGGCATATATTTACAATATAATATTTGTGTTTTGCCTCTGTTTCTTTAATTAAGAAAAAAAACCTATTTCTATACTTATTGCCCTATTTTTACTTTTCTCCAATCCTCAGATCTCCATTTCATAGAATGCTGAAATCCAGAATTCAATATGGTGAAATATTTGGTGATACCCAGTTTTCCCATTCTTATCCAAAGTCAAAAATAAGAATAGGAGCTAAGTGTGTAGTGCACTTCCATAACCCCAGTACTTCGGAGGATGAGGCAGGAGAATTGCAGTTTTGAGGTTACCTTGGACAACTTACTGATACCCTATCTCAATAATAATAATAATAATAATAATAATAATAATAATAATAATAATAAAATTAAAAAGAGGGTTAAGCATATTGCTTGGTGGTAGAATGCCCCTGGCTTCAATCTCCAATACTACAATAAGTAAATCAATCAAACAATTAATCAATAAAAATAGTTCAGTTACTCTTAGCAAAGCCTCTATCATATATAAATCTATCATTCTCTATGGTAGCCAAGCATAAAGAAGGAAATAAGATTTTAGTTGTGTTGTAATAATAGCTTCATAGAAAACACATCATATCATAAAGCAATATGATCTGGGAAATAGAACTGTCTCATAAAAATATAAAAATCCCATCATCAATATAAGGCAATATGACAAGCATGTCAAATAAATATCAGTATCGAGTTGACTTTAACTTTTTCAACATAGATTGTTTGGTAGAATAAACTTATTGTCAATAACTCATATGGGCTTTTTACATGAAACAACCTTGATGCTAACTAAGTGTTTAATTCCATTTGTGTTACTGTAACAGATGATCTGAGATGGTGTAATTTATAAAGAACAGAAACATATTTCTTGCAGATCCAGAGGCTGGGATGTCCATGATCATAGCTTTATAAGATGTGGTTCTCTGGTTTGACAGCAACTGCCAGAAAGGAGGAACATTGTCTTTTCAAGTAAGGGAAGGTAGAGGATACAAGACTGAACCTTTATATGGGTCTTAACTGTGTTCCTGAAAGAGAAGACTTCACAGTCTTGTTTAAGTTCCTAACCTCTGAATATTATCACATTGGCAACACCTGAATTTTGGTCATACCATCACTGGAAGTTAGCTACACCAATCAAAGCTCCATCTCTTCACTTATTCTGAGGCATCAGCTGTATCCTAAAATTAGCTCCCCTGATAACAAAATAGCTACAGTGGTTTTGGAGCCCTCCCACTCTTACATTAATGTGCACAAGAAGGAAAATCTCTCTCTCTCTCTCTCTCTCTCTCTCTTTTTTTTTAACCCTCTTCTCAGGGTAGAAAAATATATATTTTCCCCAGAATCCCTATCAACTTCTGTTACCTCCTTTTGTCCTGCTGCATTACCTATTTAAGCTTAAGGCCACCACTAGTAACAAGGATAAGGGGTAAAATGAGTGGCTTCTGCAAATCACAGCCTACCTCTATTTCATTGGCAACAAGTCAGACTTAAGCTGACCCACCTATCAATGCTGCAAAGGGAAGATTTTCCAAAGGAAAATCTGGAAAATGGGGAAGTAGAAAGAGGGAATTAGAGGGAATAGAGGAATTTGTGTGATTTGCTAAGTACATCTGTCCTATGAATAGGAGGAATCAGGAATGAGGATAACAAGAGAGGAAACCATTAAAAGAACTCAGATTCAAGATGATAAAAGCTTCCTCCAAGAAGTTATCTGTGGTAATGAAGAGATAAACAGCTATAGGAGGTTGAAAGCTGTAACAACAAATAATGGCATGCTGACTTTACCCACTGACTTTATCCATTACCAACTGTACCTCACAATAATGCTATTGAGTTATAAAAAGAAAATGCTGTATAATTATTATATATTATACCATATTACAAAGCCAATGGTCTTTAGAAATCACAATTTCAGACAAACTAGAGAAAAGCAACAAATATGACAAAGGATGTAGAAAATGTGACCCACTGTCTCTCATCTGCTAAACCCACTATGGCTCTCTGGGGACCCATTAGGACACTTATAAAGATGTTACAGAGGCAGCAAGTATAAAATGGCTAAGACCAGGAGATGGAACACACAGTCGCTAACAATGCAGAAAATGATCTCCCTCGTCAGAATCAGCCTGGGAAAAGCTGTCAGATGAAAAGAAGTTTGATGGCCTTTGGGACAATTTGAAATACACCCCAAACAAGTCTAACTGGGGATTATTATTTTTTTTTGGCCAATATTACCAGGTAAATTTCTAAAGTTATGACTTGAATATTTGAAAAGGAGTTTTTTTTTCACCAACTGCTGTATGTATGTCACCATCACTATAAACTACATTATGATGTGACACTATATTGCAATAATGAATGTGATAAAAATTTTAAAAAAGTGTTTTCTGATGTAAAGGTTTGATGATTCCTCATATGGTCCCACCTTCTTATTCAGTAACATACTTTCCTCACTTTTTAAAAGTAGCTGTATCTGTCAGGTATATGTCAGTTTTTATAGCTATGTGAAGAAATCTCCAATTAAAAAAAATATTTAGTTGTGCAGGACATTGTGTGATGCATTCCTGTAATCCCAGTGTTTGGGAGGCTGAAACAGCAGGATTGCAGGTTTGAAGCCAGCATCAACAATTTAGGGAGGCCTTCAGAAAGTTACTGAGGCCCTGTTTCCAAATTAAAAAATAAAATAAAATAAAATAAAATACAGGCTGGAAGGATAACTCAGAGGTAGAAATGCTGTCCCTGGTTCAATCCTCAGCACCACACATTAAAAAAAAAAAAAAAGATAAGTTGTGTTTATTTCCAAGCTCACACAGTCATGATCATATATTGAGTTGAGTTAAAGGCACACTGTTCTATTTCTCCTAGCATATTTTTAGATTTTGTTTTCTTTGTTCACTAGTTTTACTTCATTGCTGTCTTATTTCATTATTATATTTCCTCCAAAGTGAAGACTGAACTCTCTTTCTGGCTTTTTCTGCTTGTATATCAATTAATAAAAAGAAATATTTCCTATCTGGGTTCACTGCTTTCCTTGATTTCAACTATGATAATTTTTTTTTTTCTCAACAGCCAGAACTTCTTTCCAATCAAAGACATATCAAAGACATTATCCCCTTGTATGTTTTCACAAATTGTTTCTGACCTGACCAGTCTGTCCAGGATTTTTCAGTTTTCTATCATTCTTAATAAAAGCATACATATTTCTCAATTTTATTTTTTACTAAAAATGAATAGATTTACTAAGAAATAACCTTTTTTTTTTTTTTTTTTGGTGCTGGGAATTGAACCCAGAGGCAGAGGCATTCTACCTCTAAGCTATACTCCCAGCCCAATTTTTTTTTTAAATTTCTTATTTGGAAACATGGTCTCGCTAGGTTGATGAGAGTCTCATTACTTGCTGTGGCTATCCTTCTGTCTCAGTCTTCCAACTACTGGGATTACAAGCATGCACCACCTTGCCCGGCTCAGAAATGATCTTTTTATATAAAATTCACAGACTGGCATTAAATTAATATTTTCCTACCCAGAACTGCTATGCTTTTTTACTAGTGGTTCTGTGATTAGTGTATCTTTCATTCTTTAGAGTTACTTACACATGGCATACTCTGCTGAAAGGTGCTTCACAAATTGGTTTCCTTTTCAGTCCTTCAGACTGTGCTGTAGATTGCACTAACATACACATTTTGTAGATGAATAAATTGGGTTCCATGAAGATAAAATATCCAAAATCAAACAATTAGGAAATGTTAGAGTCTGAACTTGAATTTTGGCCTATCAGACTACAAACCTGATGTAATTTAATCACTATTTTTTATCTCTTTTTTAAAAATCTTGATTAGCAGGAGTTTACATTTAAAGTTAAGGCTTGACTTTGTAGTCTGAAAATACATCAAAATCTGTAGTTACTTACAAACAGGGAGTGTTTCCACTACATTTAGTCCCAGGTACCACATATTCCTCTTGAGAAGTCATACAAACAATTCCACAAAGATTGCTATACATCCTACTCAAACATCTCATCAGGAGTGCCATATAGGGGTTGCACAGAGAGGCAGAATTTGTTTAATGCTGGCATTTCATGTCCTCAGCATCTTCCTAGGCAGACATTGATCTGTTCTGAGAAATTGTCTCTATGTCTTTATAAAAGTTAATATATTTTCTGTTCCCTAATACATCAGACGAAACCTCCCTTGGGTAAGATTTGACAATTGAAATGGGATTTTTTTCTTTCAAGACTTATGGAGAATTTTTAAATGTATCAAACACTATACTAAATAGTATGAATGAGATAGGAAAAAAACTTTCTGCTCTTTGGATTTAGTGGAAAAATGGATTTCATCCTACATTTCTGCCACTTCTTAAACATCACTTTCCTGGGTTCTAAGCCTTAAAAACGCATCACTCAAATGTTAACCTTCACAGAGTTTGATATAATTCCTCTTTATTTTTTTCTCTCAAAAATAGTCACATGAATATTTCTATTGTAATTTAATAAGCCTATGTAAATAATCATTGACTCCTAGGTCTCTTGCTTAGTCTATTTGTATTCTAATATGTTAAACAGTTCACATAACATTTACACCTTAATATACTACAGATGTTTCAAACAAATGTGGACAAACATGAATTCTTACGCCCTCCCACATTATTCTTTCTTGTGAATTTCCCATCCTTAGTAAGCAAGTGAGTCCACTCTGTCCAGAAAACTAAACTCTCTTCTTTCTTGTTCCCTTATCCAGTCACCAAATTCTATCAGTTCTGCCTTCTCTCCAATCTCCCCCTTTTTTCCTACTACCTTACATCAGACCTCTGTTAATTGTGTTAGATTTGTAAACTCTTCTTTCAATTCCTCCCCTAAATTGAGACACAATCTCTTTTATCTTTATTTATTTATTTATTTATTTATTTATTTATTTATTTATTTATTTATTTATTTATTTATTTTTGTGGTACTGGGGATTGAACTCAGGGGCATTCTACCTCTGAGTTATACCCCCAGCTCTATTTTTTATTCTTTATTTTGAAACCGAGTCTCACTAAGTTGCGGAGTGCCTCACTAGGTAGCTGAGGCTGGCCACGAACCCGGATCCTCCGGTCTCAGCCTCCCGAATGCTGGGATTACAAGCGTGTGCCACCATGCCTGGCTCTTTTATCTTTTTTATACTTGTATTGGTGAATGAATTGTCTCACGTCATCACATCATAATGTAGTTCACAGTGATAGTGACGCACATGCACACAGTACTTGGTGGGCTTTCCCCCAGCTCCTTTTCACCTCCCCTTCCCCATATAGGATGTGGAGATTGACATTGGTATTCTCATTTATGTACAGAATGGAAGTGGTCCTTCACTGATTCCCCTCCCCCACCCCACACCTTTCCCTAGATCACCTTGCTTGTTCCACTGGAGTTTCTCCTCCATCATTGAAAGTTCCTCTTGTATCCCATTTACTCCCTAGCTTCTGCATATGAGAGAAACCATGTAATCTTTCACTTTTTGTGAATGGCTAATCTCACTTAACAATGTTCTCCAGGTCCATCCATTTTCCTGAAAATGACATGATTTTGTTCCTCTTTATTTCTGAGTAGAATTCCATTGTGTGCCTATCATATAATTTTGCAATTCGCTCATGTGTTGATGGACATCTAGGTTGTTCCATAGTGTAGTTATTATAAATTGTGCTCCTATAAATATGGGTATGCATATGTTACTATAATGTTTTGACTTTAGTCCCTTTAGAAAGATAGGATGGAACCGGGCACGCTTGTAATCCCAGCATTTGGGAGGCTGGAACCGGAGGATCTGGGTTCGCGGCCAGCCTCAGCTACCTAGTGAGGCACTCTGCAACTTAGTGAGACCCTGTTTCAAAATAAAGAATAAAAAATAGGGCTGGGGGTATAGCTTGGGGGTAGAATGCCCCTGAGTTCAATCCCCAGTACCGCAAAAAAAAAATAAAAGAAAAAAAAAAGAAAAGATAGGATGTAGAAAAATAGAAAAGATAGTATTGCAAATTAGTATAGCAGCTATGGAGATCAATGTGGAAATTCCTCAGAGAACTGGGAATGAATCCACAGTACGACACTACCTCTTTGCTATCATTCTCTGCTAGCAAAGTGGTCTTTCTAAAGGGTGAAGCTCTGTATTACTAGAAATCCTTCATTGTTTTCAAGACAATTTAATATTCATGGTATAATATATGATAGCCTCTGCTAATTCTCTTTCTGACTTTCTGAGTAGGTCATACAGAATACTTGCATTCCAGAGACTACCATATCTCATAAGCTATATCCACAGCAAATGCCTCATTTATATATATGAAGGCATGATTCAACTAAAGCTACTAGGGATATACTTGTCCAATATTTTTAAGGTACTAATAACCAGGGTTAGTACTGTAAAAACTTTGTATTGACAAAAGTTGAAGTTGAAAATATTATCTTTGTAGAATTGATAATTAATTGTAAAATACCAGTAAGTACTTAGGACAAATTTTAAATGCCTGAAAAATGATCAGGCATTATTGTTTCAATGTAAATAATGTTTTGTTTCTTATAGTTGTCTCAGGTTGAGATGAATGTTGTAGGAAGAAATGATTAACATAATGATTAGCATTGGAAAATTAAGTAATACCTATGATGGACTTGGTAATGTACCCATCAATTTTGTTACTTTGCATTAATTCAGTTATTAAAGAAAGCATGTGACTCCTCACCACAGTCACCTGTGGTAAGCTAATTCTCACAGACTATCCAAGGCTAACAAACTGTAAAAATGAATGTAAATGTCATATATTGCAAGTAGACTTTTTTCTTTTCTTTCCTCTTCCTTTCTTTTGTTTTAGAATCCCTGAAGTGTTTTTCTTCAAACATTAATGTTATACCAGCCTCTTGGACCCCATTACCAGCAAGTAACAAGATTTTCTTCACCTTTTAAACTCAAGATCCAAAGAATGTTAGTATATCGTGAAGCAATTATTTATTCCAATTAAGATAAAAAGTATACAGTTCAGAGGATTTAGCACTGCCATTAAATTTGTTAGACAAATGGATGTATTTTAGGATTAATTCTGATTAAGCTCTGCTAGTGAAATGTAGCCTGGTGGGAAAGCAGAAGGGTACCACAATTCCATTATTTTGGAGTTAAACTTTAAATACTGAGTACACACATTCCTCTAAAGATTAAGAGGCATTTCATTAGTCCTTGGTTTGCACGTGAAGTTGATTACTTCTAAATTTGATAGAGTCTTATAGTGTGAAGATCATCAGTTCCAGGGGAGAATTATAAAGCTCCAACTTGAATTTCTCTGAGTGGTGCTATGTCAAATTAAGTGAACGTGTAGGCAATTCTATAGGTTTTAATTCTAAGGAAAGTAGTCTCCTGCAATATTTCTTTTTCCCTTAATAAATTATCACTAGGAAACTAATATAATCCCATAGCAACCAATATCAGAATGAACATAAAATTTAATATGGTTGTATATGTTGCCTTTGACATTTAATATATCTAGTAAATCTTACTGAAACTTTACAGAAAACTAAATATTGTTTTATAATCATAATTACAATAATGAGAGTTGCAGATCATATGTAAGAAAAGTAGCTCATTAAACTACTTATTGGTTTAAAAAACACCCAAGTCATGTGCATTAGAG
>PVLC010039357.1:0-14320 GCA_004027655.1 Graphiurus murinus
ACCTCCAGCCCTATTTTTTATTCTTTATTTTGAAACAGGATCTAACTAAGTTGTGGAAAGCCTCACTAAGTAGCTGAGGCTGCCTGTGAACCCAAATCTTCCAGTCTCAGTCTCCCAAGTACTGGGATTACAAGCATGTACTACCACACCTGGCTTAGACACTTCTTAAATGAAGAAATTTTAAATGGCAAATAAATGCATGAAAAAACATTGAAAATCATTAGCAATCAGAGATGCAAATCAAAACTATCAGGGATTTGATACCTATGATAATGTATAATTTCATCTTCCTTCCTACCCTGTGATGGTAACTAATCCAAGACTAGTTCAGTCACTCTTTTGCCCAAAAACTCTCTCTCTTCCTCCTCTATACAATTATGCTTGGACTACTGGTAACATCTAAAAGGGATAGCAATCAGAGAGATGCAAATCAAAACTACCCTGAGATTTCACCTAACCCTAATTAGAATGTCAATCATTAAAAACACAAACAACAACAAATTCTGGAAAGCGTTTAGAGAAGAGGAAACCCTAATACATTGTTGTTGGGATTGCAGATTAGTGCAACCACTTTGGAAAACAGTATGGAGGATCATCAGAAGAATGGAACTGAACCTACCATATGGGCCAGCAATACCAATTCTTGGTATCTACCCCAAAGAATGGAAACCAAACTACCAAACTAATGCATGTGTGTCTATGTTTATAGCTGCACAATTCATAATTGCCAAACTATGGAACCAGCTAAGATATCCATCAACAGATGGAGTAAAGAAGGCAACCTAACTGAGGCAGATGGTGAGGGCAAGAGGGGAACACCCCAGTGCACATGACAAAGATTCACATACACATCATAGTCAATCACTAAGATGAACAGGAGAAGGAGGGAAAGGGGAGGAAATGGAGTGAGAATTGGGGAAGGGCTAAACAAATGATGTATGCATGTATGTCTCTACCATCCTATACCTTATCGAGATATATGATTACAGTGCACCAAAAAAAATTTAAAAAGAAATTGCAAATTATAAAATAGTATTTGCAAAGAATATAATCATCTATTCTGTTTGAAATAAAGGAAATGACTATGCTATTGATTGATCCACATATCCCTAAAAGTATGAGACCAGAAGGTTTATTAGTGTACTGTAAGAACATTTTAGATCCAATTAATTCATTGGAAAGAGAGTTAATATAGATAGTTGTAGATCTTATTCAACTCAGAAGGCCTATGAGTTTAAAAAATATTGATCTTCCTTATGAGTAAAGTGACTCATTCACTAAGCCACTTAATTCTGTGGAAAAAAGTTTATTTTTAAATTGAATTAAATATTACTGCTTGATAAATTTCCTAATGTTCAGAGGAAAAAAACAAAGTCATCAGACACGCATGTCATGTTCCTTTGTTTACCATTTTACCTGCATCTGTACTTTTATATGATCTTTTTTCCTTCTTTTTTGTGTGAATTGTTGTCCCTTCTTGGAACAATGGAAAAGTGTGCTGCTATAGTTCTGACTCTGACCTTTCCTACCTTCTCTATTGAAGCTTTTCTGTAGTCTGAATCTTTATCTTTTTGTTTTTTATTGATTCTTCCTTCAGTATAGGGACATGATCAAGTCCTCTCCAACTCTGAAATTCTTCTAAGACATATTCTCTTACATTTACGTAAACATTTCCTTTTTGTACAGTCCATACTCAAGAAATAAACCTGTTTTCCATCTACACCTCCTTCATGCACTCCTATACCTTCTTAAATGGGTTCTACTCCCAGCCTCTTCTAAGTGAGATTACCTGTGACCTCCTGCAGTAATCTTGTGCATTTCTATTTCAAAGCTCCCCAACGCCACCCACATAATTTATTTACTTGAAAGATTCACTGGCTGAATACATAGCTGTGCTCATGGCTAACACTAATTAAAACAGAAGAGATCCTCCCTACAGCTTAGTAAGGAAATGAGGCAGAGTATAGAAGAACATGCTCAGGCTGCCTATATTCTCCCCTTCTCATGAGAGGTCACATGGAACACACTCTCCTTCCGGTGACAATGCAGTTGCACATGTACAGTGTGTATATCTAGGGAAACCCATTTGAGACTAAGACTTTAGGACTCTTATTGAAGACTGCTCAGAGCACTTTCCCTGCCTAGAAACTACCAAAATTCCAGACTTCCAGAAAGCATGCATATGTTCACCATTAACACATTGTTTGTACAAACTGTAGCCAGAGAAAAACAACCCCATCAAGGAATGTTTTAGAAGCCAAATTCACAAATGCAAAGGGCAACTTTGCAAGCAGGACTTTGTGAAGATAGATAACAGACTCAGGGCTGCTGTTTTAACACTGCCTGCATGCTTCCCATAACTCCAAATACTTGCCATGCCTGATGAGTCCCATATCCTTCTCCATGCCTCAGACAGTGCCCCTTGGCTAACTACTTAAACTCTCTGAATTTCTTACCTTGACACCCCTCTTTCACAATTCCACATTTATAGTCTTAGCTATAGTCACAGTGACCACCTGGGAATCTTGAAGTGGGTCAAACTTTCCACTTTCTCCTTTCATCTTGAATTCTCTTTCTCATTCATCTCTTCTCTCTGCCCCTTTTATCTCAATGTCTCTTTCTTATCAAAAGAGAATAAATCTAAGAATTATCTCTCTAGGGAGACTTTTCTTATCTCCTGGTTGAATCATGTACATTCTACATTTACTCCCTTAACAGCTGATTACCACCTCTACATTAACATATAAAATAGTATTATAATTAGCTACTAGGTTGTGTATCTTTACAATTAAACCTGAAGACTTTTTAAGGACAGGAAGTCTATCTCGACTTGATGTGTGTGTTACAAATCCAAGAGCCTATTAAATACCACCATTACAATGTTCCACCAAAACCTCAAATCCAACTTATGCATATCTAAAACTTCCAACTTTGCATCTGGCTCTTCTGAGTATTTTCCTGGACTTATTGCTTCAGCAAGCAGCAATGCCACACCATCCATCCGTTTCTACAGCAAGATAATTGGTAGACGTCCTAGACTCTTCCATGTTCAATGTAACTGACTTGATCTCTGAATTGCATAGCTTCTACCACCTTAATTTCCATATGTTCTGACATTTTCACCTTTTCTTTACTGACTTGCATTCATGTTCTATGTTTTTCTATATCATCATATTTACTTCCATATTCCCATAGTCCTCAAAAAGTTCTGCCTGACTCCAAACTGGATACCTGCAAATTTATTCTCCAAATCAATCTGATTTGGGGCAAGCTATTTTAAGAATGTCATATTTCAGCTGGGCGTGGTGGTGCACGCTTGTAATCCCAGCATTCGGGAGGCTGAGACCAGAGGATCCGGGTTCGCAGCCAGCCTCAGCTACCTAGTGAGGCACTTTGCAACTTGGTGAGACTCGGTTTCAAAATAAAAAAGAATAAAAAATAGGGCTGGGGGTGTAGCTCGGAGGTAGAATGCCCCTGAGTTCAATCCCCAGTACCGCAGGAAAAAAAAAATGTCATATTTCATATGTGTGAAGTGGGAATGCTAATAGTTCTGATCTCATAAGATTGCTGTGAAAGAGTAACTGATACAGTAAATACGAAATATTTGTCATATAGTAAATGTAAATAAATGTGGGCATTAGCTATTAATGTTGTTAAAGGTTTAAGTACTTTAAAAGTTAAAATTATCAATGATAATCACTGTGTCAAACATGGGAAGGGAGGGAGGGAGGAGTGGGGTGGGAATTGGAAGAGGGCTCACTGAGTTCTGTGTGTATGTATAACTTTGTCACCCTGAACTTCATCAAGACATATGATAACAATGTACCAATGGAAAAAAAAGTTAAAGTACTTAAAAAGACACAACTGTTCATGTTAATTCTGAAAATTACTGATGGCTCAACAAGGCCTTCAGGCTTCTCTGAACTTCCTGCCTTGACACCCTCTCTTTCACAATTCCACACTCAGCTACAGTCACAGTGACCACCTGGAAATTTCTAAGTAGGTCAAATTTTTCCCTTTGTCTCCCTTAAGCCTTTCTATAATCCTTTCATCTGGACTTCTCTTACCTCATTCATCTCTCTTTTGTCACTTTTATCTCAATGCCTCCTCATACAAAGAGAATAAATCTAAAACATTCTCTCTCTAGGAAGGATTTTCTTATCTTCCAAGCTAGATCATGTACCTCCCAGTTACTCCCATATACCTGATGGATACCTTTGCATACATGCATACACATATATAATATTATTATATCTAGCTACTCAGCTGTCTATCTTTATAATTAATTCCGAAAATTTTTTGAGGACGGAAATTCTGTCTTAATGTTGTGTTGTCTTCTCAGTCTGGGGCCTGGTCTAAGGTAACTGTTAACTAATATGAGAAGAATCTAGAGGAGAAATGAAATCTGTTTTATAGGCTATAGCTTTACATTTCTAAATAGCTGGGTTAAGCTCTTCAAAATACTGAAATAGGCTAGTCTAAGTCAATTGTAGTAACTTTTCCTGAACAGGATTTTCCTCAATGACTTCAAGTGTTCTACTTTTTCTTTTGCCTTATCAACATCCTAAACTCTTATTTTAGTATTGATCATCATGGGCACAAACACCTTACTTACTGTGCCAGAAGCAAGGAAGATAGTATTTGTATCAATGCCTAGTCCAGAACTGGCTTGGGTATCCCTAGCCAATTTTATTTATTTATGTTTGTTTATTTATTTATTATGTGTTTTTAAATATTTTGGTGCATTGTAATAATACATGTTTGTTAGATACATGAGGCATACATGCACACATCTCTCATTCAACCATTCCCCAATTCCCACCCCATCTCCCCCTCCCTCCTTCTCATGTTCCATTTAGTGATTGATATGTCTGTGAATGTACATCGTGTGCATTAGGGTGTTTCCCTCCCCCCTCTCCCATCACCTTCAGTTAGGTCACCTTCTATGCTTATCAAAGATTTCTCCTCCATTATCTGGAGTCCCTCTTATGCTCCACTTTCTCCCTAGCTTCCATACATTAGAGAGAGCATCTGATTTTTACTTTTTGTGACTAACTAACCTCACTTAACATAATGTTTTCCAGTTACATCCATTTCCCTGAAAATGACATGATTTTGTTCTTTATGGATGAATAAAATTCCATTTTGTACATATCACATAGTTTTGTAATCCATTCATCTGTTGATAGACATCTTAGCTGGTTCCATAGTTTGGCAATTATGAATTGTGCAGCTATAAACATAGACACACATGCATTAGTCTAGTAGTTTAGTTTCCATTCTTTGGGGTAGATACCAAGAATTGGTATTGCTGGCCCGTATGGTAGGTTCAGTTCCATTCTTCTGATGATCCTCCATACTGTTTTCCAAAGTGGTTGCATTAATCTGCAATCCCAACAACAATGTATTAGGGTTTCCACTTCTCCAAACGCTTTCCAGAATTTGTTGTTGTTTGTGTTTTTAATGATTGACATTCTAATTAGGGTTAGGTGAAATCTCAGGGTAGTTTTGATTTGCATCTCTCTGATTACTATCCCTTTTAGATGTTACCAGTAGTCCAAGCATAATTGTATAGAGGAGGAAGAGAGAGAGTTTTTGGGCAAAATAGTGACTGAACTAGTCTTGGATTAGTTACCATCACAGGGTAGGAAGGAAGATGAAATTATACATTATGATAGGTATCAAACCGCTGATCCACTGTGTCTTGCTTTTTCCATTTTGAAGTATCTTTGAGAAGATATAATCAGAAAAAAATCTAGAGAAGAATTTGGAGAAGCTGTGTTACATACCCAATAAACCTTATTTTGCACAACATAAAATAGATTAGGCAGGGTAAAAGTCAATTCAAAATTTCTGAACAAGAGCTGTGGTTTCAATAATCCCAGTGTGTTTTTTGTGCTGCCTTGTGCTTTAGCACCCATAATGGACAGGTGTACTGAACAGCATGGTGCATCATTCAGAGGATCTTTTCACAACCCAGGTTCCCATTTCCTTAAATACAAACTGAGTGGTGGCTGCTAGTAAATCATGGTTGTCTCCCACAGTAAATTGACCTCTATGGAAGGAATCTTGCCATGCCCTTATTATTTCTAGCTAGAGACAGCCTACACCTATAGTCTGGTCAAGAAGTTATATACAAAGACCTGGTTGCTTTTTTCAATTTGGGACAACTTTGAATGAACATCCTAGTTTGGAGAAGCAAGTGTGAGTGGTAGAAGCTTTTGTTGCAAATGAAGCAAAATGGAATTTCTTCACCACATTTTTTGTACTTCATTACAACTACCATTCCCTAGAAGGTACTGTTACTACACAGACCAAAGTAAGACTACTTTTTTTCTATGTAGTATAAGATTCTAGCCACCTAAATTCCATGAAGAATGCTTAGGGAAATGATAGAATGGGTGTTACTGTAGTATTTATTGATAGCTCTTCCATTTGTATCTAGCAGCTCAGGTAATAGAGATGAATAAGTAATTGAACCCACATGACTTATATTTTGGACTATACAATAATGAAAAAACAACTTAATGTTTTATGAATAAAATACCATATGTAGCAATTTTGAGAAAAGAAATATAGCAAAGCTGATTTGTTTATGTTGCTAATACACAACACATTGCATTTTCTGTTGTATTTTTGCTTTATAGTTAAACCTATCTTTTGATGACAGTTACTCAAAATCATAGTCACAGCTGAATTTTATTATTTGTTTTCCCTTCCAGACACGCTATTAATCATCCTGTGCATTCTTTGGTTTATTCTCTTGTACTTCTTATATATTCATGAGATTTTATGTTTCTGAGTCACACAGATGAGAGACTTTTAGAGCTGGGAGAGTTTTTGAAATCCATTCGCCCTAAACACCTGACTTTGTGGATGAGAAAAGAGAGTTGTGGAGAGATTAGAAAGCCTGGCATGACCTAGCTCCATTCCAACTGCATTGGCTGTTAGAACCTGCCAAGCACATTCTGAGTTCTTTACTCTCTCTCCTCTTCCTGGAATGTTGAACTCACAGAAGCTGTCAGTGTCTGCTCGATGATAGAGCCACTTAATCATTCACTCTTTTATCAGCCCGTTTCAGTTCTAAGATTTCTCTTATGCATGTGTTTGTTCACTTATTTTCTTACTGTGTTCTCCTCACTCCTCCCCTTTTAATGCAAACCCCTTGTGAGTCCCCATAACCTAGCTGTGACTGTCATAGAGTAGGGGATCACTAACTATTTGTGGAGTGAATGAATGAATGGAGTTGAGTGTCCAGCCCAAAACTTGGTCATGATGTGAGATTGATACTTTTGATCAAATTTCTTGATTCAGTTCAGTATCACTCCTGCAGTATGCTACATACTGAGACTTTCACACACACTATGGAACACTGGTATACACAAGACATTATACTAGCCATTGTACTAGTCAGATATTAAGTTATTATCTATGCCCTATCTGTATTTCTTTGTTCTTGAGGATCTTTTGGCTTTTTAGATCATCTGAAGCTACCCTGTATACTTCACTATTTTCTGACATCTACTCCTGTTTCTTTTTTTTTTTATTTCACTTTATTAACTAAGAGGGCTACTTCACCTTTACATAATACATACTTATCTTGCTTTTGTAAGAAGTACCTTAGGGGTTTAAACCTCTGATTCTTTAGTACACTTAAGTGTGGAACATTGAGTTAATTTGCTCAAGTCCTTATCTTTATGCTCTTGTTTTTTTTTTTTTTATTCTTATATTAGCTAATCACATACATGAAAAGTCTGTATTTAAACTGGAAATCTACAAAGGAAATAGGTGAATACAGAAAAGTGTCTATATGTTATAAAACCTAAAAGCTACAAGGCTGAGAATTTAATTAATTCTCAGCTCAGGTTCATAAATGACAAACATAAATGTTAAAGTGGCAAAAATATGGAGCTCTATATCTTTCTAGTTCATTGTTCTCACTCTACAAATTAAACCTACCAATGTGAAAATGCCAAATGCCCATTGAACCATTTCCAAGTTAATAACATTTCTGTATGAATCCATTTGGACTTTCTTCCTCAATCTGGCACATTTAATATCATTTCAAACCCAGTCGGTTTGATTATAAATGAAATGCAGTGGCATTTCCAGGGTGCAAATTCCATAAACTGGATCCAATTACCAAATTTGCAAAAGGTGTTTCAGCATGAAATAACTTGCCTTTGCCCACCATAATATTGCAAATGGATTTCATATGATGGGAGATGAGTTTGTGTGCCTGTGCCTATCCATCTTTCCTTTAATTCTGAAGATATTTGTTTTAGGTTTTCATAGCTAGGAATGTGTCAAGTGAACATGAATGGAAAGTACTTGTTCATCATGTGTTATATATACAGTATTTTCAGATTGAAGCTTATTTTGATCAGCATTTTCAAATTAAGTTTTGTATAATACTACTTTCATGAGGCATTTGTAGATATTCTGGGAAAAACAAAACCAACCAAGCAAAAATCAATACTTAGAATTAATAAGTTAGCAAGATACTACACATATTTTTTGTTGAAAATCCATTCTGTACTTTAACATACTTTTGGAATTCCTTCTGGAGAAACTTTTGCTGAGATATAACTTTTTGAGATATTTGTTGGCCATCATTTTTTTAAATCAGCATTTAAAAAAATATTTCTTTACTTGTATGAATCAAGATCCAATCACAAAAATAGAAATTTCCCTAGGTATTTTAAATGAAGGAATTTTATTACAAAAATATTTTATATAGGTGATAGAAAAGCTGATAAGCCTAACATGTGATAGGGAGGCAATCTAAACATAACAATTTGTGAAACCACTACCATCACTAAGGATGGAGACATCATGGTAGCTGGAATATGTGATCCCAAGACCAAATCCAGAAGTGTGGTAGACCTGCCTAGAGTTGCTAGTACTGTGGGGGGAATGTCACTCTATGAAAGCCTAAACCACAGGAAACTTGGTACTGGACATACCACTCTAGGCAAAGAGGAAGCTAGAAAAACATACACTTTCCTAATTGTAGGCAAGTTTATATGTATGGCATTAGTAAGAATATATTGTAAGGAAGCTAATGGATACACCCATCATTAGGGCAAGCATTAGCAGAACCAACCAACAAAGAACAATGCTTGTTTTGTGGTATTTAGAAAAATGTTCTTGTTTACTACAATAGAGAACTTATGTTTTTAGATGCTATTGTATGAAGGTCACTTAGATGAAAGCATAGTAAAGCTTATTTAGGCAGGGGTGGCTTTTATGTGTGCCTCTCTTATCTGGTCATCTAGCAGGTGTAGTTCCTGCCTTGGCTCCAAATCTTAGCCAGATAGTTATGTCTACCTGGTTCAAGTATGCCTGATTTATAATACTGAAGTTGCATGATAATTTAGACTAATGGTACTAAGAAAAAGAATTAAATGAGGGATCTGAACAATACGATTGATAAATTGCATACAGGTTTACTTACCAAAGAACTTAGACAGCTGGAGCCATTAGCAATATGTAGGCCATCTGTGTGATCTTGTTTATATTTCTCTCTCCTCACCAGGGATTTTTAAACACTTCTCATCCTTCCTCTGTTTCAGGTATCTCTTTCTTAGTTCCACCTAAATGCTGGAATTTATTGAAAACTTACTATGTCAGGCCCTCTATATTCCAAATTATTTTATACATTATAAATCCTTACTAAAATCCTCAGGGTATGAATTATTGTCCTTTTCTACAGATGAAGAAAAAGCAGCTCTATGCAATAAGTATTGGTCTTGATATTTGAATCCATGTCCTTTTTTATAAAATACTAAATGTTGAATCATGGCAGAGCCTCTCAAATTTGCTCTTCATACTACCAATGTGCTTACTTTTTCCTTGGGGAATTAAGTGCCCACTTGCTATGCAAGTCTTATTGACTTTATAACAACTTTAGTTTTGTAGTTACAATTATTTATTGCTTAATTGTGGGGATATGTTCTGGGAAATGCATCGTTAGGTGATTTTGTTGTTATGTGACCATCATAGTGTGTTTATGATGGTATAGGTACCATCTTGATAGCATATTCAATCACTCAAAGTTACAACAGCTGGGAAATTACTAGGCAGTAAGAATTTTTCAGCTTCATTATAATCTTACAGGACTACCATCATCTATGTGATCCATCACTGATTGAATTGTTCATTGTTATGCAGCACAGGACTATACTGAGAATTCGGTTTCCTTTTGTTATCTGGTTTTGAACAAATATAGTGTACAGTACCCAGTTCAGGGTTTGTTTTGTCTTGTAACAATATTTTTGGCTGCAATTTTGCATGTTTTCCTTAAATAGGCACTTCTTATTACATTCTGTACTACTTCCACCCAAAACTCAAGGAGCCAACTGAACACCTAATAGCTGGAAAATAAGAGTGACTTTAGATAATGGAGGAGAAACCCCAGTGGAGCAAGGGAGGTGGACCAGGGGAAGGTGGTGGTGGTGGGGAGAAGTAATAAAGGAAACACTTCCATTGATGTTGTGCACAAATATGAGGATACCAATGCCAATATAACATCATGTATGGGAAAAGGGAGGGCCTGGGGAGGGAGCTGGGGAGGAGCTCACCAGTGCTGTGTACATGTATCTCCATCACTGTGAACTGCATTATGATGGGAGACTATAATGCACCAATAAAAGTATATAAAAATAAAACAACAAAAAAGAGCTTAGATTTCTTAATCCTCTTGGGAAATTCATTCTGTTTTAAGGATGAATTGTAAATTATAAATCACATATTTCTTTCTTGTATATTTTGACCAACATGGCTACACTGGCTATGTCACACAAATGACTGGCTATGTCTCTCAAGTCTCACAGCCAATAGGTGATCTAATGATTTGATCTTCCAAACTGCAATGACTTCTATTGCCTACATTGAGTCTGCCATGATATGTATGGTTAATCGAATACTAATAAGCCAAGCTCAGTTCTAGGCATTTTGCATATCAGATATGCTATCAGATAGTATTAACATATCCATCCTACAATTAAGAAAGGGAGTAATCATATTTCTAGTATCATATGGCAAAAGTGCTGTGTGTCTTATTACATTGTTTAATGAACTATGAAGGTAGCATATAATCAGAATGCCTATGGCAATGGTTGTTAATGACATTACTTTCATTTTTCAATTTTATTTAATTTTATAGAAAAATATGTGCACGTTATGGTTTATTTGCTTCCAGTTACCATGATATGTAGCCATGTGATGAGTTATTTTGTCATTATTTTTCTGTTTTAATACTTTTATTGATGCATTATAGTCTCACATCATATGTAGTTCACAGTGATAGTCACATACATGCACACAGCACTTTTAAGTTTAAAATGCTCGAGTCAAAATTAAGTCCTCTTTCTTTTTCTTACTCACATCTACTCCAGTAGCATATAAAACCATATTCAGAATCCAAATATTCTACACCATCCTCACTCCCATCTCTGTGTTGCAAACTACTATTATCTCTTTTCTGAATTATTCAAGTAGACTCCTAATGAGTATTTTTATTCCTTGGCACCATTTTCACTTCTTCCTTAATACATAGCACCTTAGGTATACAAAGTCTTTAAAAATCTTTTAAAAATAAAGTTCAGATATGATTTCTCTATTCAAATATGATTTCTCATCTTGTTGATTAAAGACTGGAGCCCCAACTAGGGCCTATATTATTGTACATGATTTGTCCTCATGGGGCTATATGGCTCCTAGTCCTTCCTATCATTCTCCCTCTCACTGTCTCTCCTGGAGCAACACTAGTTTCCTACCTGTTCTTCGAACTTACTAAAGTTTTTGAATTTGTCTCTTCTGCCTCCTATTAAACAGTATGGAATGCTATGCAATAGTTTGTGAAGAATGATTCATTTTGGTGAAGGCAGGCAATAGAAACAAGAGGAAAGATTTGGATTCTGATTTATATAATAATATTTAAAAGAGGTATATTTCTTGTTGACTCAATTTGTTTTGTTTTTTAACTGTATTTTTATTTACACAGGATAGTTTTAAACTATTTTTATTTACATAATATAAAAATAATTTTACATTTGGCACTAAAAGATCATAAACACATAAACATTTATACAGAAGTGTATAACTCTCTCTCAACCTCCCCTCCAAAAAACACTTAAAATATACAATTTACAAAGGTGTTGGATCTTGTCAAATGCTTTTTCAGCATCAAGTAAGATGATCATGTGATTTTTGTCTTTGATTCTGTTTATGTGGTGAATTACATGGATTGTTTTTTGTATGTTGAACCAGCCTTGCATCCCTGGGATGAACCCGACTGGGTCATGGTGTATAATTTTCTTGATGTGGTTTTGAATGCACATTGCTAGTATTTTGTTTAGCAGTTTTACATCTAAGTTCATCAGTGAGATAGGCCTATAGTTTCTTTTCTTGAGCTATCTTATTAATGTAATGTTGACTTCATAGAATGTGTTTGGGAGAGTCCCATTTCTTTCTATTTCATGGAATAGTTTGAGGAGTATTGGGATTAGCTCTTCTATAAATGTTTTATAAAATGCACTTGGAAAACCATCTGGCCCTGAGCTTTTGTTTGATGGTAAACTCTTTATTGCTATTTCTATCTATTTGATTGCTATTGGTAGGTTTAAGTTTTCTATATCTTCTTGACTCAATTTAGGAAGGTTACATGTGTCTAGAAATTTGTCAGTTTCTTCTAGATTTTCCATTTTGTTAGAGTATAGTTTTTCAAAATAGTTTCTGCCAATCCTCTGTATTTCCATACTGTCGGTGGTAATATTCCCTTTTTCATCTCTTATTTTGGTAATTTGGGTTGATTCTCTCTTTCTTTTGGCTAGGTTGGCCAATGGTTTATCTATCTTGTTTATTTTTTCAAGAAATCAGCTTTTGGTTTTGTTGATTTTCTGTGTTGTTTTTTATTCTCTACTTCATTAATTTCTGCTCTGATTTTCATAATTTCCTGTCTTCTACTATCTTTGGGGTTAGACTGTTCTTGTTTTTCTAGTGCTTTGAGCTGTGTCATTAAGTTATTCATTTGGTGATTCATTTGGGCACACGGTGCTATAAATTTTCCTCTTAGTACTACCTTAAAAGTCCCAGAGGTTTTGATAAGTTGTGTCTCTGTTTTCATTGGTTTCTAGGAATTTTTTTATTTCTCTCCTTACTTCTTCTATGAGCCAATTCTCATTCAGCAATGTTGTGTTCAGTCTCCATGTGTTTACATGGTTACTCTGGGGCTTCTTAGAGTTGATTTCTAGTTCCACTCCACTGTGGTCTGAAAAGATGCAGGGAATTATGTTACACTTTTTAAATTTGCCAGTGCTCTCTTTGTGGTCCAGAATGAGGTCTATTTTGGAGAAGGTTCCATGTGCAGCTGAGAAAAATGTGAATTCAGCTGTAGTTGGGTGAGTCTATATGTGTTTAATAGGTCCATTTGGTTTATGGTATTCTTTAGGTCTGATGTGTCTCTACTGATCTTTTGTTTAGAAGATTGATTGGTCTAGTGATGTAAGAGGAATATTGAAGTCTCCCAGTATTAGTGTATTGGGATCTATGTGTGTCTTTATATCATACAGAGTTTGTTTTATTAAAATGGCTGCACCTATGTTTGGGGAATAGATGGTGATATAATTGTTATTTCCTCTTGCTGGATTGTTCCTTTTACTAGTAAAAAAATGACCTGCTTTGTCTCTTTGATAAGTTTAGGTTTCAGGTCTAATTTATCTGATATCATGGTTGCTACTCCTTCTTATCTTCGAGTTCCATTGGCATGGATTACCTTACTCCAGCCCTTCACCTTTAGTTTCTGGGAATCTTTGCTTGTAAGGTATGTTTCTTGCAGGCAGCATATAGATGGATTCTGGGTTTTAATTCATTTTTCCACCTTGTGCCTTTTTATTGGGGAATTGAGACCATTTATATTCAGTGTGATTATTGAGAGATGATTTTTAATTCCTAACATTTTGAGTTTTGACTTCTGTTTTCTGTGGTGCTTATTTTTCTTTGCTTAGTTTTTTGCTTCCTGGAAATTATTGTTTCTGTGGTTCTGATGTTTACTCATTAGTTCTTCTTTGTATTTAATCTCTTTGAGTGTTTTCTCTAGTGCTGGTTTGGAAGACATAAATTCCTTCAGTTTCTGTTTGTCATGGAAGATTTTTATATCCCTAACAATTTTGAGAGAGAGTTTTGCTGGGTATGAGAGTCTTGGCTGCAAGTTATTTTCTTTTTTTTTTTTTTTTTTTTTTTTTTTTTTTTTTTTTTTTTTTTTTTTTTTTTTTTTTTTTTTTTTTTTTTTTTTTTTTTTTTTTTTTTTTTTTTTTTT
>PVLC010039358.1:0-14354 GCA_004027655.1 Graphiurus murinus
GACTATTGACATATTTAGATTCATATCTGTTTTGTTCATGTTACTTATTCTGCATGTTCTATGCTGTTAAAATGTTTTGTTTTCTATTGGATTTATTGTATTTTCTTAATTCTCACTTATTCTTTTTATTGGTTTTAAAGTTAGGTTAAAATTTTAACATGTACGCTTGATTTACTGTCTAAAATTAATCCTTATCTTTGTTTTCCTCTGAGTCTTAATATTTAGTGGATTTTATTTTTAGAGCAGTTGTAAGCTTATAACAAAATTGAGCAGAAAGCATATAGATTTCCCATAAATTTCTTTCTCCTACATATAGCCTCCTAATCTCTTTATTTGTCCCTTAAAGCATGGCATTCATCTAAACAACAACTCTTATGTGGGTCATTCACAACCTGGTTTTACAATATTCTCTGATTATTTCTCTAATGGATTTCTTCCCAGTTTTTAAAAATTGTGTTAAAGTAAACCTAAATTTTATAATCTTAGGTTTAAGTATACACTTCAGTAGTATTAAGTACATTCATAATGTTGTGTAGCCATCACCACCTTCCATCTCAGAACTCCTTTCCTTTCACCTTGCAGAAACTGAACCCCCACATGAATTAAACACCAACTCTCAGTTTCCCTCTCTCCTCAGTCCCTTGGCAACCACCATTCTATAGTCTGTCGCTATGATTTTTATTACTCTAAGTAACCCATATAGGAGGAATCATGCAGTTTCTCAGTTTCTTTTTGTAACTGGCTTATTTCACTCATCATAATGTCCTTGAGGTTTATACAAATTGTAGCACATGTCAAAATTTCCTTCCATTTTAAGGCTGAGTTATTATCCACTGTATGTATATACCTCATTTTGCTTCTCCATTAATCCACTGACACTTAGGATGCTTCTGTGTTTTAACTATTGTGAATAACTTTGCTATGAACATGGTTGTAAAAATATCTCCTCAAGATTCTGCTTTCAGTTATTTCGATTATATATCCATAAGTGGAAATGCTCAATCATGGTAATTTTACCTTTTTTTAAAGAACTTCGAGTGTGTTTCCACAGAAGCTATACCATATAACATTCCCACCTGCAAAGACGAAGGGCCTCAATTTCTTCGCATTCTCACAAATACACAAAACCCCACAAATATGTGGGGCTTTGATAGTAGCTGTCCTAATGGGTGTCAGATGATATCTCATTGTAGTTTTGATTTGGATTTTCCTGATAACTAAGTGATGTTGAGCATCTTTTCATATTCCTGATGCTTGTTTGAATATCTTCTTTGGAAAAATGTATATACAAATCCTTTACCTATTTTAAAACTCAGATTGCTTTTGTTGTTGTTGTTATTTTTAGGAGTTCTTTATATGTTCTAGAAACTAATACCTTTGCAGATATATGATTTGCAAATATTTCCCCCATTCTGTGGTTGCCTAGTTACTCTGTTGTCTTTTGATACGCAAGTTTCCTAACTTTCATGAAATCCAATTTTTTTATTTTTTTGCCCAAGCCTTTGTGTCATATCCAGAGTCTCTGTCAAATTCAATGTCATGAAGATACTGCTCTCTGTTTTCTTCAAAGAGTTTAATATTTTAGGTCTCCAATTCATGTTGAGTTGGTTTTTATATGATGTTAATTATGAGTCCCACTTCATTCTTTCACATGTTGATATTCACATGTAGTTTTCCCAGTACTGTTTTTTTCTTTAATATCCTTTCTTCGTTGAATGATCTTGACACCATTGTCAGAAATCATTTGACCATGTATCATAGTCTCTACCTTCCTCCTCTTAAGGACCTTAAGAATTCTAATTTCTATCTCATCTTCCAATCTTTCATGTTACATCTGCCCAGAAGTTTACTTCTACTTTATTTCACTCCCAATATTAGTCATTTTATTACTATTCCTGTTTTTGTTTAACACAATTCATGTAAGTTTATACTTATTTACATGTTTGTCAATTTCTTTGTCAATTATTCCTTCTTGCATATTATTATTCCTTTCTAATTTAAATCTCTTCCTGAAATACATTATTCAGTAGTTCTTTCAGTGAAATACACCTTCAAACTTTGTGGAAAAAAATCTTTATTTTCCCTTTACCCAGAGAGTAAACTGCTAAGTTGTAAGTGCTTTTATCTCAAGATTTTGCTTATTGTGCCACTCTCCTCTGGTTTCTGTCAGGACTGTTGAGGAGTCTGTCCTCAAGCTGTTCTTATTCTTCTGTAGGTAATTGTGATTTTTTTGTTTTGCTTTTGGTACTGGGGCCTGAACCCAGAGGCATTCTGCTGCTGAGCTAAAACCCTAGCCCTCTTTTGTTTTTTTATTTTGAAACAGAGTCTTGATAAGTTGCTGTGGCTGGCCTTGAACCTGTGATCCTCCTGTCTCAGCCTCCTAAGTACCGGACTTATAGGCATGCACCACCATGACTGGCTGGTAACTGTGTTTTTAAAGTATCTTTACTCATATGTAATCCACATACAATGGTAACTGTCTTTTTTTCCTATTGCCTTTAAGTTAGTTTTTTCTAACCTTAATATCATTGTGAGAATTAAAAGAGTTGATGTGAAGCAAGAAGTATCACACAGGTACTCAATAAGCAAATGCCACATCTAAATTGTCATATGAACTGGCCAGAATTCTGAACACACAGTGGGCTACTAATATCCTGTATTTAACTGAAAATTAGACCAGGGTTTTCAAAGAAGTTGGTATGTCCAAATGTGTTCATTTCCATTTTTTATTGAGTCCTTTTATTTTCCCTTGTGCTCTATTTGTAGAGTGTACCCATAACATCCCACTTATTCTTCACACTGAACCAAGGCAGTTTGCTTTGCTTTTTTTGTTTTTCTTTACTCTAGACTACTATTGTGAGTGCCTAACAAGGTTAATATGCTACTGCTGCTACTGCTGTTAAGTATTATCATTTGGGATGTAATTATCACATGTGGCTAATCATGCACATGCTGAGAAGCTGGGGAACTTGTTGTTTTTAACTGGAGGGGACATCTTAATGATAGTTTTTGACAAAGACCATTACATGTGTGTATATACACATATATACACAATGCAAAAACACATTGAAGAGGGAGACATAACAAGCATGACGATGGAGAAAGAGAACCAGCCAACAGAAGAGCTACCTTGATTATTAAACACAGCACGTGTATCCATGACACTCCCTTATTAACCTTCATTTAATAGAGAAGGAAATGAAATTCGGAGAGGTTAAATCAAATGTTGAGGCCATGTAGTAATTGGGTGGCAGGTCTAGGATAAGAACAGAATAGAGCTGCTAAATTGTTATTGAGTTGCCTTCCCATGAAGCCAAATTCAAAAGATAATAAATATTCCTAATTCTTATTAATAATTTTTTCAAAAGCATTTGAAAACACACATCAGTATTTCAGATGTCTACCAGACACAATATGCTGCTTTTCCCCTGGGACCATCAGCTGTGTGCAGACCTGGAGACTATCTTTGGCCATCAAAACCTATACCATCTTATAATAACATTTAATAATGACACCATTTCTGAATACTGAGCACATGCAGAGTTACCTTCAGGGGACTGGAATGATGCTTGGAACACTTATTTGATTTAAGCTAAGATTAGTTCATGGTGTTACCGTATTTAAATAGTATTTATGATTGTGTTCTCTGGGCTAGTTTCAGTAATTTCCAAATCCTAGCCCATTTACATGATTTTTTAAAAAAATACTTTGTAACATGGGCATTTTCACTAAAAAATTATAGATAGATAGATAGATAGATAGATAGATAGATAGATAGATAGATAGATACAGATAGATACAGATAGATAGACAGACAGACTGACTGACTGACTGACTGACTAACTTTATACTCCAACAGAGAAAACAGTTTAAAGTTGGAAAGTAAGAAATGTTCGCCCACATGGTTTTGGAATGAATGTATTTTATGAGAACAGCATAGAAGATGCCTGGAGGTTCAGTTGGTCATTACCTATCTATTCTATCCAAGGTGAAGCTAGAGAAATAGGATTAGATCTTGAAATGTTACCCTAATGTAAAAAAAAAAAATGTATTGCAAGCCACGGAAGCCCCTATTTATAACTGGGACTCATTTTTCTTTTCTTTTCTTTCCTTTACCATTTGTTTTCCTCAATATTTTATAATTTAAATTTCCAAATTATACATAAAATTTGAAATAATTGTGGAGACTGATAAATCCCCCACCTTAAGTTTGCTTTTATTTTTTTTTCCTTTGTTGAGATAACTGTGCATCCATCCATCCATCTTAGTTACAGCCATCGTTGCTATTTACCCCTAAACATTTCAGCATGCATTCAATATTTTATAGTTGTTTTTAAGGTAAATTTTACAAACAGTGAAATATACAAAGCTTAGTACCAGTCAGTGAGTGTGACAAATCCACACCTCAATTTCGCCTGTACCTCTATCAAGATATAAAACATTTCCATCATGCTAGAACATTCCCTCATGTCCCCTCCCAGCACTTTCTGGCACCAGTACCATTCCTGAGACAACCACTCCTCTGCTTCTTTTCTACTACCAATTACTTCTGCCTGCCATAGAATTTCATGTTGAAGAAACCATGCAGTAGTTACTGAGTCCTCTGTGCAGCTGAATGCTTAAGTTTAATGTGATTTCTTTTCATTGCTAACTAGTACTCCATTATATAAATGCATCTTAATTTGCTTATTCATTTTCCTGTGGATGGACATGAGGATACTCTTTTGTCTTTACGAACACTACGAATATTCTTATGCAGGTTTTTTTGCTTTCAATCTAAGGGAATTGCTGGATTCTCAGCACATGCTTTGTTATAGAAGAAAGTGCCAAGTTTTTCCCCAAAGTAGTTGTCCCATTTTACACTCCCACCAACAACGTGTTCTCTGCATCTTCACCAGCCCTTTCAGTTTTGGGTGTTCTGATGGTATGGGGGTAATGGAGACTCTGGTTGTTCTGGCTGCTGCTGGTGGGGACTCAAGCTCTACCTCTGCTCCCACCAGCTCCTGTCTGAGTAAAGCCTGCCTCACTGAATCCTCTTCCCAAGGATGTCGCCTCCGAAGCTGATGGGATGGCGGAGGGTTACATCTTGATGGTTCATCACTTCTAAGACCCTGATGAGGAGAAGAACTTCATTTGTTGTCTATCTCCTCTATCTTGCTTAGGAATAAAAGCTAAAATATCAGAATAGTCATATGACTGGGTCAAGTTGGCATGTCTGAAGTTATCTTTTGTTTCATGATATATTCAAGATTCTCACATCTAAATATCAGTCTTTGTCTCTGTTTCCAGCTGGATATAAAACCTTAACAATAGTCTAGAGAAGAAAAGTCCACAGCAGCCAGGTTCAACCTATATTCCTTCCTGTGCCCCCCAGCCCTAGTCTTTCCATGATCACAACCACCCTGGCAAGCAGGGCTGATGCTCCTGTTTCATGGAGGAGGGGCTACACCTGAGCTGAGAGCCTTGTGCACAGGACATCCTGGCCCAGCCCACATTAGTCTCTTGGACATGCCTCTGCCATGTAGGTGGCACACGCAGTGGACTCTGTGGTGGATTCTGGCTGCACCACCTGCCCTGACTCCATCGAGGGGAACAGTGTGCTTGGCCTGCTTCCTTAGGCCACACTCGCAGCTCATTTATCTCTGGGCTCTTGTCCTTTCTCCTTCTCCCTCTATTTCTTCCAGCTCTACTCAGTTACCTCATAACTCATATGTTTTCTTCCATATGGGAACTAAAAATGTACCCTAAGCTTGCCTGATAACTGTCAAAGTAGTGCTAGTGCCATAACGAAGCTAGACAAATGAAGAACCAACACTGGCAACATCTAAAGCCCTTGAAAAGACCAAGAGGGCCCTTTCAGAAGTGCCACAAAGGAACTTTCTACTTTCTCATCCCCTAATTAAGTCAGCTTTTCCTCAAGTACCAGCATTTTACATAGAGAAAAAAAAAAAAACAAAACAAAACAGAAAAACATTTGTCTTCACCACTGGGTTTCTGTTTTAATGAACAACAGCATTGTTTTCTAATACTTTTGTTGCAAAGATACAGTATGTCAGTTAATTTTAGGTTAAATTGCAGCATCATGTCTAGGACACTAAATGTCACACTGACATAAACTACTGGTATTAGATCAATTTCTAAATTAGAACTTGCTTTTTCCCCCTCCCCACACAGCTTTAAAGATTTGTTACAAGAATTTCCTCTTTGACATATTTTCTTTCAGATGGAAATTTAGGAAGACACTATAGTACCACCTTCACTATCACAGCTTCATATATATTATCCCTACTTATAAAGTAAATAGTACAGAAAACTGAGATTCAGAAAAATTTAGTGATTCACAGCTAGTCAGTAGCAGAGCCTGAATTCATATGTTGGTTTGTCCTCCTTCTTGACCACCATGCCGTATTTCTCCACTGTATTGGCTGCTACCACCAATAATACAAACGAAAGCTTCCCAGAGTAGACTTGAATAGGCCACATCTATTCTATTATTCTCTGCATCTCCACCATGTTCCTAAAAAAAAAACCTTTCAGACCTTACCCAATCTCAGGAGAACAGGAAAAGAGATTGGCAAAAGCTCTAAAGGAGAAGTAGTAAATCCAGATCTTTAGTAAACTCAGAGCTATTGTGGAAAACAAAGCTGTATCTAGCAAAGAGACTCTAGCTGTGCAATTAATAATCAGCATCTATTATACATTCTAAATAGCTCTCACCTGACTCTGAGCATCAACACAGAATGTGGGTTATGCACCTGGTCTATTCTGTTATGCAGAGTGCTAGCAATTCCTTACTAACCTGCTTCAGTGGCTTTAATACAGCTTGACTAACATACTCACATGCAACAGATGCCTTTTTCTACAGCACAGTGAAGGGCAAAAGAGAATGAGAGCACAGATTCAACTATAGGAGCTGACCCTTTCTATTCATTCATGTGGCCTTTCCCTGGCTACTGCCACATGAGACCAGAGCCCATTGCCTCTTCCAGCCTACCGTATTTGTATTGATTTCATTCTTCTTTCAGTAAGACTTTAGTGCCTGATCAGTAGGACACTTGCCCTCCACTCTTCCCCCTTCTGGTTTACCTTCCTATACATGAAAGGCTAGAAATTTTAACATTTTCAGACTCTCTTGCAGCTAGCATCCTAGATACAAATTAGGTTATTCTGATAAGATATATTTTCATGATATCCAGAAGGTATAAATGAGACATAAACCATATCTCTACCCCTTTTCAATCTTTTTTTTCCTGACAAGCAAGATTATAAAAAGGTGAGCTGATATTTTAACAGTATTATTCCAATGTTCAGTCTCCAACTTCCTGGGTTGAGAGGCTGTCAAGACAATTGGTGACAGCAGGTATTTGAATCTAGCATCCTGATCCCTGAACTAGAGCCATGGGCTATGTCTTGAGTCCCTCTTTCTAGTGGTCACCCCAGAAGTGGTCATTTCCCCTAGTCCTGCATTGACCCTCCATCTCTTTTTTCATCACCACCATAACCACTAATATTTCTTGTGTGCTCACTCTATGTTAGGCACTATGTTAAACCTTTTATATAAGTCAATTTAAACCCCAGAAGCCAACTGGGGTTCCGAAAGGAGATAAATTATACGAGACTGATGCAAAGCTAGTGGGTTAGTAGTGCAGCTGGAATTCAACCCCAGATTTGCCTCCCTCCAAAGTCAGAGCTCAGCTTCTCTAAAGCTGAGGGCCTGGGACAGATTGGCAGATTTTAATTCCTTGTACATTTCACGTTGCTGAAAAGGTATCATTCATTCTCCATAAATATATATATATATACACATATGTGTGTATGTACACACACACACACACACACATACACACACACACACACACGCATGTAGGCCAGTCTATTTCATGTCAAGATCCATCTAGATACATAGAAGCCTTCAGTCCAATTAAATAGAAAGCCATTAAGAAATCCAGGGGTATTGCCTTGTGAAAACCTGCCTGAACCATACCAAGATCACGTTTACTGTGAAAATTAAAGAATTAGGATAAAGCAGCTGCAGGGTTCCACTTGCCTCTGGGACGGGCACGCACTTACCAGGCGCTCGGTTAACAGCGAGGTTTCGGAAATGGCTGCCTTTGATCATTTCCACAGATAATCGCCCCGTTGTGGCATTGTACGACAGCCCCACCAACAGCTCTGGCGCCCCTCCATGAGACAGCGACTGCGTAGATGAAGCACTGTCACTGTGAGAAACCGCAGATGGGCTGAGCGGAGACTCTCCACTCTAGAGGGGAAGAACAACAAAGAGTCCATTGGCCCACACTGCACTACTCTCTTTCAGAGAAAGCCGATATTATGTTTGGTGAAATTGTGACCCAATCTCAATGACTGCCAAAGATTACTAACAGCGCACTCAGTGTGAATTACAATGCGCCTGGGGACTGCAGCCACGGATGAGATCCCCTTCATTATGAGCTAACATATTTGTTCCAAGAGCTGTCTCCATTCAATATTTCCTCTCTAAAGACAAAATGGACAAAGATGTTATTACTAGTGTAAATCAAACCTTCTAAGATACAGGGAGAGCTAATAATACATTTAATATAGACCAAAATTCCCTCCCGTATAATTTGTGCCTGAATGAACCCATCCACTCCAGGCCTGAGTTTTGTTTCTGTTCTCTGCACACTCTTGATGATGGTGGTAATACAGGAAGCATTTTGTCTCCACTACTAAATGACCAATAGATGTTGACCGCCACAGAGGATGTTTGGCCCCTAGGTTTATTTCTTAAGGTTATTAGTATTAGCCAGGTGCTAAATTTTGCATCCCTAGGAAATAAATTACATTGAAAATGAGCACTTTCACAACTGCTTGATAAAAAAGTTGACACATGGCGTATTGGTCTCAGCAAATTGGCAGGCACCAGGTGAGCCCTGAAGACAGAGCAAGCTTTCTGTCATGTTTATTCATGTGCATGCTTTTCCTGAGCACCTCTTTTATGCACCAGGTATATCAGGAGAAGGGGAATAAAGTAGATCAGGATGCTGATTCTCACTGAGGGGCACGAGTAGCCATCGGCCTAGCTGTGGCAGGCCAACCAGTCTCCCTGGCATACTACTTCCTCTCCCAGAAACAACTGTGCCAGACTTTAAAACATTTTAACATTTGAAATTACGTTCTAAAACTTCTTATCAGGAACCCAACATGCAAAACCAATAAGAGAAATCAATATTCTGCATGTCTACAGGGAAATATCCTCTTTACCATCCCAGGGGCATCTATATAAGAGTCCTGGTATAGTTAGATATAGAATGTCCCCTGAACTCATACATTGGTGTTCGGAGTGGATATAACTGAGTCACGAGGTTTGTAATCTCATTGGTAGAGAAATCCATTGTAATGGATCTATTTGGGTGGTAACCTAGGCTGGTGGGGTGTGGCTGGAGGTGAGTCCCTGGGGAAGTGGGCTGTGGCCTTAGGGATTGTGTTTGTGTCTTTGAATCCCCTTGCTGCTTGCTGCCTCTCTTGCTTCCAGCTTCCATGATGTGACAGCAAAGCGCTCTCTCTCTCTCTCTCTCTCTCTCTCTCTCTGCTCTCGCTCTCGCTCTCGCTCTCGCTCTCTCTCCTTGTGTGCACAATTCTAGCCTCCATGATGTGAGGAGCAAAGCCCCTGTGCTCTCCCTCTCTCTGCTTCCTGCCACCATGCCCTGAGATCCATAGACCCCAGCCTCACATGGACTGAACCAGGAATCTCTAAGAAACTGTGAGCAAATAAATATTCCTTCCTCTAAGTTGTGTGGTCAGGTCTTTTTGATTATTGCAGTGAGAATGTTGACCAACACAATCCCCAAGTTTTCATGGAACACAATGTGTAAATTATAGGGCTAGGTGGTTGTTACAGGTACCTTGAAGGCTTCTGCTGTCTAGACAATGAAAGTCCATACTTACTTTTTTGAGTGAGGGTTGCTCCCACCCCAGTGCATCTACAGAAGCTTCTACTGTGATATCAGTCCCTGCACTGCTTGCCTCTCTCATCACATTCTGAATCTATATCCATATCTCAGTCCCTAATGCATAGGGGCTGTGGCTTATAAAGCTCTCAGTCCACAGTGCTCATGTCTGGCATATAATCATGCTCAATGAATGGATGATGAATGAAAGAATTGTCACCTTCAAAGTTTCTCCACACTGGCTCCTTTTCCCTGTTCAATCTGTGCCTCCTGCACAGAGCACCAGGCCTGGTGCAAAGAAATATGAATGTGATCAACCTATTCCTGTGCTTTATAGCACAGATCCCCTCTGACTTCCCATGACTTCTGTTTTCCATAATTTCAGGTATACTTTACTCAGAGCTTAAGAAAAGGGGGGATTTGAATAGAGGAGAGACATGATCTGCACTGTGCCTTAATAGGCTCATTTTGGCCTCTGACAGGAATAGTCTGTAGGAGGCAAAGGCAAAAGCAGGGAGGCTCCTGCCAGCAAGCTATGTCAGTATTCCAACAGAATGCCAGGGTCTGGTTGTATTGGGATAACCCACAGACTTTCAAATAGATTTTGGCCCAAGCAACTGGAAGGATAAAATTGCCTCTAGGTGAAACAGGGAAGATGGTAGGTGGAGTAGATCTGGGGAGGCAAAATAATTAGGATTGCAATCTGAAGATATCAAGTTCAGAAATTTAAATGGACAGATCTCTCATCACTGTGCTCAAAGAATCTTTTTGGTTCCTTTGTTCATTCTCAGATATGGCAGGCTCTTCCCAACCTTCTTAACTGCTCAATCTCTGTGTTTTTTCACCATGTCAAAGAAACCTCCCCTGAATGCACTAAGCAGTCTGTCGCTCTCTCCTTGCAACCTGGGTCTGCCTATCAGTATCCCTCATTAGACTGTTCAGCATGAGCTACTTAGTTTGCTTCTGCATGTGTCTTACCTCTATAGTACTCAACAGTAAATAACTGATTGAATAAATAACTTAGAATAAATAACTGATTGGCCCAACAGACTATAGTTATCTGATCCTTTTATGTGAATTCGTAGAGCTTCACTCTAGATGACATATAATCCAAGGCAATAGATGGCTGCCTATCTTGTAGACACAGAGGCTATGGTGTCTTTCCTTGAAACACTGGAGCAGGCAGAGGAGTAAGGCACATAGGAGGAGTCCAGTCCCATGAATGGAAGATATCAAAAGTGTCTGGGATGCAGGGCTGCTGTTCTAGGCTATTCCCACATCCCTGTTAAGGACCTTGGCTTGGAAGTCCCATCTCTGAGATCTGCAATAATGCATACTGTGGATGGGAGGTGTAGGACCACTTATCAGCTAACCAGAAAGCCCAGTCACCTCGTTAGGTTTTTCCATGTCTTCTACCCTGCTGCTATTGTCATGTACTAGAATGGGGAATACATTCATCAGATTATCAGGGAGGCAGGCATGAAAGCCCCATTGTACTATGAAGTGCAAATCATGGCTTATAAGGATGAGGAGAGCCAAATGGAAAATTAAATTAAGGTCTCTGAATTCACAAGCTGAATGTATTAAATCAAGGGCTGACAATCCCAGGTCTTCGAACATACTGCATCATTAGCAGCACCATTTAACATACTCACGCTTATGTTACTTCTTGGCTCCAGAACCAGAGTCACTTTCATTTCCCCTTCTGGGTGCAGGTGGCTGAGATAGAAGAGTTTCTCTCCCATCATTCTCTCTCGGGTCATCTTTCGGGCAGCATACAGACGGAAACGGACAGCACAAGCAGCCATGTCTCTGGGCTCTAGTTTGGCAAAGGTGACCTTCTCTTTGAAGACAGGGTTGGGCCCTCTCTGTATGCTTGTCCTGCCCCTCTGTCTCTTACTGGGAAGCAGCACTACATGAACTTGCCAGGAGTTGACGCCACTTCGGTCCTTATCCGGGAGGCCCTGTGCTCTCACAATGGTCACCGTGAGCTTCTGGGTCACAGCTCTATATTCAAAGATGACATCTAGGTCACCGCACTTGGAGATGGGCTCCAAGACCCCGGGTGGCACCTGCAAATTGGTCCCATCCTGTTCCTGTTGCAGGCAGAAGAAAAGATTAGGAATGAAAATGATGATGCCTAATTAAATTTTGGCAGGTTGGTGCCCCACAGTGCTCCTTCAGAATCTCATGTTTTCTGACTGCCAGTGTGTGACCTCCTGTGTTAGGAAGGTCTGTTCACTGATCTCGCTTCCTTAGACTGTGAATTCTTGGAGGACGCAGTGCCTGACATATGGTGAGCCTTCATGAATGTTTTTGAAATGAATAAATAAAGCTTTTATATCTTGCAATGTGTTTTCATATACGCTAACTCTCAAAAAGCACAACTGCCCACTATCATTGAAACCAATTGAGATACTAAATCTAAAATTAAGTTAACCATGCAATTTCCAACAGGCAACTTTTCCTTGAGTCTCCAGGGGAAATTTTTGAGCTTGAGCCTGCTCTGCAGGCCAGAATCTCCTACAGACGTAAATCCTAATGTAGGTCCTAGAAAGATAATCCTTCAGTAGTTTTTCAACCTATATGGGAGAAAAGGCTTATGGTTGAGCTTCTTAAACTATAATGTGGACCTGAATCATCTAAGAATTCTGGTTCAGTAGATCTACCGTGAGGCCTGAGATTATGCAATTCTAAAATGTTCACAAGAGATGCTGGCCCCAGACCACATCTGGAGTAGCAAGGTTAAGGAGGGCATTGCCAATGGCCATTTAGCAAAAAGAAACACCTGGGTTGAAATCATAACTTCACCACTGACTAGCTTTTTTGGCCCTGGCCAAACAGCCCAGCCTCTGCACATCAGAGCTAATAAATGCACATTAATACGCCTACTTGATAGTGTTGTGAGGTTTTGATAGAACCTCCCTGCTTTAATAGGAAATATCTGCTTGAAACCAGACTCTGTAACTATCTTTTTCCATTGCTGGACTGGTGCTACCTATTTCGAAACATGCCTCTCTCTTTATGGAATATAACCTCCAGACATCAATTTACTGTAAGTACTCAGGTTTGATGTCCTTACTGGGAAAACTGAGCTGACCTTCATTTACTATGAACCACCTCACCAGCAAATGATAAATAATTTCAACATAATTTTAATTTTCCTCTGAAGGCATGACTTTTACCTGTGCTAAACATACTCTGTTTACCTCAAGAATAAAATGGGGATGATACCCACTGTATAAGGATGTTTTGGAGAGTAGAAGACCTCACATATAGTAAGCACCTCGCAAACACCTTTCTCTTTTAAGATTAAAATTAGACTGCCAAGAAAAATTCAGATTTCTTGTAAAATAAGGGAAGCTTCTTTTTTATCCTTTCCTTTGAGCACGCAATCATGTATGAGTGTTTCTATTCAGAGGTACTTAGTTTCAAGTGATAGAAGTGGTTGCTATAGAGACTTCTGAACACAACTGACTAGTGTATATATAATATTAGAAGCAAGTCTCCAAGGAGTTAAGCCAACTAAAAAAAAAAAAAAAAATCAAGTCAGAGTCTTCTCCCAAATTCCTTTGTCTCTTCTTAAAACTCCCATCTATTTTGGCCTATTCTCAAGCATCTCTATGTTGTTTGCCTAGACATAAGTAGTAACAGCTAACATCTACTAAGCCATTCCTTGTGCCAGGTACTGTACCAGACCCATTTTAGACTATAAGAACCAGCTCTTAAACACTTTGTGTCTTTTTGGCCTCAACTCTTACTCCATTCTCCCTTACAGGCACAGCTTCTCTGGACTGTAGGTGACTTCAACCTGGAACAACTCAATGAAATCTTACCTCCTGCTCATAAAATATAAGTCTCAGCTCTCATCACTGGCCTATTGATTCTAAGGCTTAGAAAGCTGTAGAAACCTTGCCGTCATGTATATAAAGTCCAGAGTATACTGGGATTGACTCCCATGTAATCAACATTGTTCCCCTTGGTCAGATATCCTGAGATCAGTTTATACAGCTTCTTAGAATATGGTCCCATAAGATAAAGTGACTTAGTCATATCAAGTGGTGGCCAGTGCAATGGCATATTCTCATACTGGATCTTCCTTCTTCCCCACCTCACTCTTTCATCCTTTTCTCTGGTGCCCTGGGATCACACTCCCTAACAAAGTATGGAGCAAAAGCCTTTGCCTTGGGCTTTGCTTTACTGGGGAACTCCTAAGAAACATGATCTTTTTTTTTTTTTTTTTTTGCGGTACCGGGGATTGAACTCAGGGGCATTCTACCTCCGAGCTATACCCCCAGCCCTATTTTTTATTCTTTATTTTGAAACCGAGTCTCACTAAGTTGCGGAGTGCCTCACTAGGTAGCTGAGGCTGGCTGCGAACCCGGATCCTCCGGTCTCAGCCTCCCGAATGCTGGGATTACAAGC
>PVLC010039359.1:0-14333 GCA_004027655.1 Graphiurus murinus
GAGGATAAAGAGGTATAATTTTCTAACAAAGCAGGTGTGGTGTTTGCTATCTGACCCTGAAGATTTCAGAATTTAGCTAGTACTACCATTCAGGGGTGTTCTCTGTGTTTAATGTAATAAATACACAGGCCCTTACCAAGTTCAGGAAGTGAGCTGCTGTCAGTGGCTGGCCAGGAGCTGAGCTCAGGTCTAGATCAGCTGAGAGGGCTGCTGAACCTGCACCACCACCACCTTGGAACCAGCAAGTGAGAGAGAAGATGGAGGCTTGCCTGCAGTGTTGCTGCCCTCCCCTCTCCCACCCCCTGGGGCTTCTTGAACCCTTGCAGCAAATGTGTGTGTGGTCATCCTGGCAGCAGCCACCTGCGGTCCCAGCTACTCCAGCCTAGGGTAGGAGGACTGCAAGTTTGGGGCCAATCTGGGGGAGACCCTGTCTCAAAACTAAAAGGACTGAGGATGTAACTCAGAGATAGAGCCCTTGCCTCCGATGCCTGAGATTCCAACCCCACCCCCCAAAAAAGTAAGCAATCACAAATGATTAGGTGGTACAGGTGGTACTCTAGATCTTTCCTCTAATCCTGGCCTCTCTATGCAGAGGCAAGCTGTGGTTCATGTCTGCCTGGCACACTCCCTCTCCATAAAGGCAGAAAGGTGAACCAACCTGGTAAAATGATCTGAAGCTGACACATCACAAAGGCCTCCTCTCCTCTCCCACACACGTGAGGTCTTAGGGATCCATAGGGGGAAAAAAAAAAACCCGACAGAATAATGAGCAAAGGAGGTGGACAGTTCACAAAAGCACAACGGTCGTAAGCGAGTGAGAAGGTTTTCAGAGTCTGGGTAATAAAGAAAGCAAAATGGCAGTGAGATCATATTTTAATCTATTTGGTTAGCAGAGATAAAAGGTTTATAGCAGGACTTTGAAGAAACTGAAGAGAAGTCGTCTCCGTCATGGCGTCCTGGAGGGAGAGCTGATTGGCAGAGCCTCCATCAGGGCAATTTGTGAAATCCGCAGGAATGCCAAGTGCCTTTGACCCCGCAGTTTCGCCTGCAAGAGTTCGCCCTACAGGTAGATTCCCTGGGCAAAATGGCCCCTGTGAAAAGGCTCATGTGGCTAAACACCATCAGAAGGGACGCGTTAGGTGTAATGTGCAGCCACGGGGAGGGTCGAATGGCTGGCTCCCTCCCTCCCAGCAGTCCACCCTGGCTTCCCAGTTGCGCTCCAGAAGCAGGCCCACAGCCCCACCTTCCCAGGGCATCTTACCTGTGGGCGCTCACCTCTCCCAAGCTGGACCTCTTGCCTCCCCCACCCCCACCCTCCTCCTGTCCCTCTGCCTCACACTTGCTCTACCAGGTTCTCTGGCACCCTCTCTCCAGGTCCTCGCCCAAGTGCTCCCCAGCCTTCTCCACACGCCTCTACAGCTGATGTGCACCCCGCCTCCCCAAACCCACCCCTCCGGTGACGTCACTCTTAACTCTCAAATGCCCAGCTGGCCCGTTCTCTGGGCTTCTACACACGAAATAGGTAGCGACATACAGGAACAGAAGGTTGTTTATAGAAAATAGTGATGGGTCACGGCAAAAGGACTGAAAATAACCAAAGACTTTGACGCACCCTGGGCTGCTCCCCGAGTAAGTCCCTAGCACAGGGCTGGGATTCCTGTTGGCCAGGGCCACTGCACTGCCAAAAGAACGCTGAGTGTGTTCAGTATTCATGTCTCAAATTTCAGTTAGGAAAAAGGGTTTCTTAAGCTTTTCATTATCAAGGTCTCTAATGCAGTGTATGATCTTTAAATCATGGGAAGAAAGAAGGAAGAAAGGAAAGAACGAGAAAGAACTAACAAGCACTACGAAGGGTGTTCTTGGGGTAAACACATCCGAATATGACCTGTGTTTCCAGGTAACAGTCTTGCATGAAGTTAAATTCCCCCCAGGGTGATCACTGCACTAAGGCTATGACCTCAGGGTACCTGTGTCACCAGTGTGTCAGTGAAGGGCTTCCAAGCAATTCCAGACATGTCAAGCAATTGATTAGGTGTGGCAAAATTGGTAAACCTAGGTTACAGGTAGGTAGGTTTGAAGTTTTTGTTTTTGTTTTTGTTTTCCTTTTTTGCAGTATTGGGGATGGAACCCAGGGGCATTCTACCCCCGAGCTACATCCCCAGCCCTAATTTTTTTTTTTTTTTTATTCTTTATTTTGAAACAGGGTCTACTAAGTTGGGGAGGGCCTCACTAAGTAGCTGAGGCTGGCCTTGAACTCAGATCCTTCTGTCTCATCCTCCCAAGTATGGGATTACAAGCGTGTACCACCATACCCAGCTAGGTTTAAAGTTTCTAATGTATAAATTGAGAATTTCTTTTTTTTTTTTTTTTGCGGTGCTGGGGATTGAACTCAGGGACATTCTACCTCCAAGCTACACCCCCAACCCTATGTTTTATTCTTTATTTTGAAACCGAGTCTCACTAAGTTGCGGAGTGCCTCACTAGGTAGCTGAGGCTGGCCGCGAACCTAGATCCTCCGGTCTCAGCCTCCCGAATGCTGGGATTACAAGCGTGCGCCACCACACCCGGCTAATTGAGAATTTCTTAACAGAAGCATTTTTATTCTCATTACACCTATGAACCCTGCCCCAGGAGAGACAGTTGAGGTGTTGGGATGAGAGGGCTAGGGGCCATGCTCTTGGCCCTGACCCCTGACCCCTGACCTCGGCCTGCTAGGGAGCCCTGCTTTCCCAACCTGCATACCTCCCCAGGCTCCAGATGTTTTCCTAATAAATGTAAAACTCCTTCAGTACCAGGCATTATAGACATCTTTAGTCACCTCTCCACCTCTAGCATTTTTCTTTTAATCTGGCTATCATCATACACATAAATTTATTGTACAATACACTTATGGCAAATAAGTTAATTCCTGCTATTGCAAAACATTGAATTTCCCATCATGCTCCTCTCCCGCATTGTCTTCCATCTCCACACTTGACACAGGCAGAGTTAGAGTCCAGGCTGCGAGCATGGGTTCATCCACCAGATGGCCTGACCTCCAACTCTGGTTCTGCCACCTGTCAGCTGTGTGACCTTGGGCAAGTTACTAAACTCTGTGCCTCATCCGTGAAGCGGAGATGGGTCATAACTCCCAGAGTTGTCTCAAAGAATGTGTGCGTCTACACACACCCAGCACTCTAGAAAACCCTTGGTATAAGCTGGGGGTGGTGGCGCACGCTTGTAATCCCAGCATTTGGGAGGCTGAGACCGGAGGATCTGGGTTCGAGGCCAGTCTCAGCTACCTAGTGAGGCCCTCCGCAACTTAGTGAGACCCTGTTTCAAAATAAAGAATAAAAAATAGGGCTGGGGGTATAGCGTGGAGGTAGAATGCCACTGAGTTCAATCTGCAGTACCGCAAAAAAAAAAAAAAAAAAAAAAGAAAGGAAATCCTTGGTATACAGTAAATGCTCAGTTACAATTGGTTACGATTGTGGCCTCAAGTTTTCTTTTAGCTTTCCTATAAAAATTGTGTTCACTCCCTAGCTGGAATACAAATCCCTGCATCCCCTGGGCTTACTACAGTCCCACCCGGCAGAGCAGTGCTGAGCACCAGCTGATGACCCTGCTGTTGGGGTGCCCGAGGCACCTACGTAATCATCCGACTTGGCTTTATCTTATCTATGACATTAGTAGACACATGGGCCCTAGTTTTGACTGTGTCACGTGCAGGACGTGAATTGGCCATTTCCAGTGTGGACAATGGTGACCGGGAACTGGTGAGCTGGGGTCTGAAAGTGAAGGCCTTCGGGTCACCCTGGGGGGAGGGTTGGCCCTGGCACTTTCTTTTTTTTTTTTTGCGGTACTGGGGGTTGAACCCAGGGGCATTCTACCTCCGAGCTACACCCCCAGCCCTATTTTTTATTCTTTATTTTGAAACTGAGTCTCACTAAGTTGCGGAGTGTCTCACTAGGTAGCTGAGGCTGGCCGAGAACCCGGATCCTCCGGTCTCAGCCTCACGAATGCTGGGATTACAAGTGTGCACCACCACACCTGGCTTGGCCCTGGCACTTTCTATCCAGGAAGTCGCCATGCTGTGTCCCCTTTTCTGTGCCTAGTAGTGTTTGGTGAGCAACATTTATTTTCTTTTATATAAAGTACTGATTACTGGGCCTAGTGGCACAAGCCTGTAATCCCAGTATTTGGGAGGCTAAGACAAGAGGATCACAGGTTTGAGGTTAGCCTCAGCAGTGTCGTGAGACCCTCAGCAACTTAGCAAGACCCTGTTTCAAAACTTAAAAAAAGGGAGAGCTTGAAGATAGAATGCCTCTGGGTTCGCTCCTCAGTACCACAAAGAATAAAGTATTATCATGTATACATAGCACCCGATAGTTGTGGGGGTGCCTGAGGTCAAAATAGCATGTTGTAGCCAGGCGTGGTGGCACACGCTTGTAATCCCAGAATTTGGGAGGCTGAGACTGGAGGATCCAGGTTCGAGGCCAACCTCAGCTACCTAGTGAGGCCCTCCGCAACTTAGTGAGACCCTGTTTCAAAATAAAGACTAAAAAATAGGGCTGGGGGTGTAGCTCGGAGGTAGAATGCCCCTGAGTTCAGGCCCCAGTACCACACACAAAAAAAAGCATGTTGTCAGGCACACCTCTGGCCCCAGCACCGGCTGTCGGGACACTGGGTGCTGGGTATGCGGGCAGGACGGCACAGCCCAGCTCCTGTGTAGACAGGTCCTCACTCTACTGGTGTGCAGTGACTGCTAAGCCCTGGGATAAGGAGCTGACTTCTCACTGTGAGCCGGTGGGGATGAGTGTGGGCAGCAGAGCCCCAGGGACAGGACTGAACGGGGGGCTTGCAGTTGCCCTGGGGCCTCCTTGATGGCCCAAGCCACTTCCCGAGAAGGTGGGGCTGCATGCTGGTTAGACCATTAGCGCAGTGAGGGGGAGCTGCTGGGGGCGAGGGCGTGCCTCTGGACTGGCTGCGGTGGGGGTGGTGGAGGTGGATTAACCCGGGCAGGTGGGCTGGCAGAGACACAGTGTCCACCTGGCGGTGGTGGCAGCAGTTCAGGCTGAGGAGCTGGGACTCCTGAGCACTCAAGCCAGTGTCCTGGAGCAGAGCCACTGTCCCGCAGAGGAGGTGGTGGCTCCATCCCCTTCCAGAACTCCCCGATTCCAAATGCCAGGCGCTGCCATGGCCAGTGGTCACGTGGAGAGAACAGAGGCAGAGCTAGACGCTCGCCATCCCGGAGGCCATGGCCTCCCTACCGGAGAAAGCTGTGCATCGGTCTTCACTTCCAAGTGACCAATCCGCACCTGCTGTGGGTGGCAGCCGCCCCCCCCACCCTCCGGCAGGCAGCAAGAGGGGCTGGGCACCAGTTAGCTCCCTGGCATACCAGCTCTCCAAACACTTGGCTATTTAGACCCTGCAGCGGGGAGGAGACCCAAGGAAACAACAGAAGTTGACGCCCAAGAAGGGGGCGCGGTGCCGGCAGGACACGGGGACCTGTGTGTGACCATGCCAGGTGCCGCTGCCGGGCCCCGCACGAGCACAGACCCTGCAGCACCCACCTGCCCACTGCCAACCGGGGTGGAGGTATAGGTGAGAATGACCCTGTCCTCAGCCCCAGTGGACAGGGCTCCTTGGGTCTTGGGGATCACCTGGGGTCCCACAGCAGCTGCCAGAGGTGACCCCCTCGTGTGCCTTTACCTGCACTCCGCCTTCACTCCTTAGATGTGCCTCCCCAGGCCACGGCAGCCTCTGCCACCAGGGGAACCCAGGCCAAGACAGCTGCTGGCTTGCGGCATCCACAATTTGCCCCAGCCTGGAAGGTCACTGGAACGCTGACTTACGGACAGCCCCAAGTCTAGAGAAGAGGCTCAGTGGGTTAAAACCATGTAAGACAGTCAGGAGGAGAGTCCTTTGCCAAGAACCTCGGATGAAGCCGGCAGGAGGGGGACCCGAGGCAGTGACCGCCTCTTCTCTTAGGTTGGCTGGTCATGACGGTTAGTCACATGCAGGGACAAAGAAAGGCGGTCATTCAGAGACCCTCAGAGAAAAGACAGCACAGGACTCGGCGCAAAATGAAAGCCAGCCCGGCTCGAGGTGTTACGTGTGCACATTTATTTCTCTCAAAGCTCAGACACGTTGCAGTCACACGTTCTCCAAAGGAGCCTGCCGGGGTGGAGGGCCGGCTGCGCGGGCCCTTCGCCGGCTTCTAAAGTGCTGCTGAGGGAGACGAGCATGGCGGCCCTCATTGCCGCACTCCAGCGGCGCTGAACCTCGCCCACGCCCCTGAAGCCTCCAGCGGCGCGCTGAACCTCGCCCACGCCCCTCAGCCTCCGTTGTCTTCTCTTTTTAAAGACACAGGTTTGACCTGACACTGGGGGACACGCCCACAAACTGTGACCTGAGTGGTTGGTAGAGTATCACGGGCCCATCAACAGGGTGACTGGGCACTTTAATGGGCTCCCAGCGCCTCCCGGCACGTACCAGAGGAGGGCCAGGGAACCCAAGGGAACCTGAGCTTGCTTGGCAGGGATTGCGGGCGTTGCTTTGGTAATTGCATCTGGACAACTTTGGGGCAGTGGACAGAGGGTCTGGCATTAGGGTCAGGGCTGAGACCTGTTTTCTTTTTGGAACTGGGGATTAAACCCAGAGGCATTCTACCTCCAAGCTACCTCCCCAGCCCAACTTTTATTTCTTATTTGGAAACAGGGTCTCACTAGTTTGCTGAAAACCTCGAGAAGTTGCCCAGGCTGGATTTGAACCTACGATCCTCCTGTCTCAGCCTCCCGAGTACTGGGATTACAAGTGTGCGTCACCATGCCCGGCTTCGACACCTGTTTTCTATCTGATAGATAAATGTGTTTTGACTTCCGATGTCCACCAACCTGTCCTCTGAGGGTTCAAGTTCAAGAGCCTCACGTTTATTGCCCAGAAAACATCCGCTTTGGGTGACAGTGTTGTAAATTACTCTTTTCCTTTCTGCTCAAGAAAATTCACAACTGTCTTCTGGAGGTGTGTCCAGTGAGACCCAAGTGGGTGTTTGCATCTAGACCTAATTTGTAATTGTCAGCAACTGGCCAAGACGCCGTGGTGCGGGTTCAAGACTGGTCTGAACTTGAACTTGATGGATAAAGTGCTCTAGCTAACCCTCTGTCTCCGCAGATTTGCAACTGGAACAAGCAGAGCCCTGCTTCGGATATTGCTACATTGACACACCCACTTAAAGCTCCACTCCATTTCTCAAAGGACACCCGTACATCCTTAAACGGAGAAAAGGGAAGGGCTTTCTTTTGAAGAAAAAGAGGGAAGATCATTCAAACCAACCGGATGGAGCACGGGCCTCCGGGAGGCAGACCCAGTCGGCACTAGTGTTCATGAGGAATCGCTTTAAAAATACCACTCTGCAAAAATCTCATCGGGACAAAACAAAAACAAAAGCCTCGAGCCATGACGCATGGCTACAGAGGCAAGGGGGACATGAGGGACTCACACACGTACTGACAGCATCTGTGGATAATCTCTGGCAGTCTTCTGACATTCACTGTAACATAAATACACTACACCAGGGAAAACCGACCTGGGTCAACAGCTGGGGGAAGGGGTTTCACAGTATCGGTGCAGCCTGTTTTCCCAGGGCGCTTTGCTGACACCTGGTTTCCTTTCAGGTCCGCGTTCTCTGCCTCTGCATTAGTGTTCTGTACCTCGAGAAAGGCCATTTGATAGGGGCCTCTGGAAGCAGAGCCCTGGACGTAGGACTCAACAGCAAACAGAACGCTCATGGCATTAATTCAGGAAGGGGAAGGTTTAAAGCATTTTTCCTTTCTTTTTTGGTAAGAGTGAAAAAGTATTACCTAAAATTCAAACAAACAAAAAATCATATAGATTGAGCATTTCTAATCCAAAAATACGAAATCTGGAGCTTTTTAAGCATCATTGAGCTCAAAAAGTTTTGGATTTTCAGGCATTTCAGATTTGGGATTTTGGGATTAGGAATGTTCAATCCGTAAAGTCTACTCCAAAATCCAAAATACTCAATACATTTCTGGCCCCAAGCATTTCAAATAAGAGATATCCAACCTGTACTAAAAATTTCTGATAGGAATCTAAAATGCCAAGATATCATGTCCTCCCTCTTAGAATTCTTATGTAATGGGTTCTGTCTGCCCCACGACAGAGAACAGTAATGCTTCAACTAAAACAAAATATTTAAGTGACCCCTCCATTCTAAAAAGACTAGCAGTGGGCTGGGGGTGTAGCTCAGTGGTAGAGCCCTTGCCCAGCATGCATAAGACCCTGGGTTCCATCCCCAGTGCTACACACACAAAATTTAAAAAAAAAAAAAAAAAAGATTAGAAGTGATTACTAACTTTGGGGACTAACTTAGTATTAATAATTTTGTAATTTTATAGTGGCTTACATTTGGATGTAATCTTTAAAAACATGGTATGGCTAAAAAGTCGATTTTAGTCGCTTGGTAATTCCTGGCATAGCTAAGAAATTTTAAATAAGTAAAATTCCTAGCACAGCTTTGAAATCTCTTTCTCAAAAACAGAAAAGACAAAGAACCCTACATAAAGGTATTTTTTTCTCCTTAGTAGCTCTAGTACCCCTGAAATATATGTTCAAGGATTAACGAAGGAGCCCACAGAGACTTCACCTCTGGGGTAGAGGCCCGGCCTTCACACCAGCCTCCTCCATCTTTTTGGAAGAACCTGAATCTTATTAAATCTAAACACATCACCCCGATGACAGCTGTCCCTTGTCACGCATGTGCCCCTCGTCAGTAGGGTCACGGTGTGGAGCAGTGTGGATATTTGAGTGAAACCAAGCAGAGAGGTATCTGGTAAGAACATCGGGTTGGTAGGTTTGTGGGGACATTAAAACCATGGGCCACGCTCATCAGCTTTTACCATTAAAACCCAAACCAGGACACCCCAAGATGCGGCCGGGGGCGCAGTTCACAGCAGAATTCAGGAAAACTCACAAAAAGACTCTCACGCAAGTTTGGCCCTTCTGTGACTCAACTTCCATTTCTTACGCCGATGCTAGAGACGCAGAATCATTTCCTCTACTGTCCTACGAGTACGCCGTGTTGGCTGTGGGTGATATTTGGCAAAAACCGTGTATGCGTGTGGTGCCCATGTCCTCTGAGCTGTCACTTACCGCGCCTCTGTACAGCCAGCGTGCCAGACCCACAGGGGAGCCATGTGTTAGCCGGCATGGTGAGCTTCTGACGCGACAGAGAGGAAAACCACACTCGCGTCTATGTATATCTCTGCTTGCAAAGAGGCTCAAAGTAAACTTAGAAAAGTGTTCGTCATCCTATGCATAGGACATACTGAGTGTTTGCGTAAGTCCTTGAGTTCTATGGCTAACATCAACGGCCAACACCTTCCTCCACTTGTAGGAGCATTTCGGTTCCTCCTGTAATTTGTGTATTCACCAAAAACCTGGCCTGTGTGCTACCTCCCTGGCCTCTTCAGTGCCAGGTGCACCGTTTAATTCTAAGCAGCAAATTAGGAGAAGTGACCTATCCGTTCCGTTCAGTTCCCAGTGACAGGCAGCCCAGAGGGACACCTCCGTCCTCCTCGTGACAGTGCAGGCAGGACCCCAGACAACCCCTGCCAGAGGGCAGAGAGGGTGAGATCAGATCCCCGAGGGCTGCCCCTCTGCCAGGGGCAGCCGTGGGAACCGCGCAGCGCTGAGGAGGGAGCAGGGCCGTGCTGGGGCCGCAGGTCTCCCTGGACATCTGGTGGCAAACCGAGCTTTGTCAGTCCTCTTTGGGGGCCACCTCCTGGCCGGAGACACAGATTGCTTTTTCCCTGCAAAAGACCTGATTGTTGGAAACACCAAGCCGGGCACGTAGCATCTGGCAGCGGCAGGCTGTCCTGCTCTGTCCTGGGAAGGGCGGCCGTGGCGTCCCCAGCTCCTTGGGAGGGAGGGAGCAGGCTACGTGCAGGGCTCCCCGGGGGCGCCGTTAAGGGCCTCCTTGCCTCGGTGCTTCGAGAGCAGCTTCTTGTTCAGGAGCCGGGTGAGACTTCCCCGTTTTCTCTGGACACCCTCGGGCTGCTGCAGGAACACGAGGTCGTTGTGTGACTGGCTCAGTCCCGGGTCTTTCTGTGGGTGCCTTCGGCGGAAAAACAACTTGGCGCCCCTCTTTAAAAGTCCTCCTGTAAGAGGGAAGCAGAGGGCCGTCAGGGGCTGGGCTGGACAGGAAGGACCAGTCCCAGGTGAAGAAGGAAGGCGCCAGCAGCTCTGATGAAGAGCGGTCCTTCCTCCCATGAGAAAACACCATCTCACTAAGTTGCTGAGGCTGGCCTCGAACCTGCCATCCTCCTGTCTCAACCTCCCAGGTACTGGGGTTATAGGTGTGCGCCAATGCGCCCAGCTGAAATACCATCCTGGCTGGTACGAAGACAATTTTCAAGATGAAAAGTAGCCGGGGCCACCTGGGAAGGCATTTACAGCCCTGGCTTTGCAGTCAAACCAAATGCTGGCAGGTGCTTGTCACCTCAGCCACGGTCCCTTCTGCTCCATACCTCACTAGGGACCTGCAAAGGGCAAAGCCCTGTTGTGTGCCCAGGAAGTGTGGTCAGGCTCATAAAACCTAACCAAGGACGCCGAGAGCAATGGTACTCATACTGTCAGGAAGCTTAAAAAACATTTGTTCTTTGGAGAGTAAGATTAAAATAAAAAAATTCCAGGTCCAATTGTGAATATAAGGTTAAGTCATACGAGATTTGCTCTTCTACCTTTTTCAACCTCTAAAACCTCAATCTGGGGCTGGGGATGTAACTCAGTGATAGAGCACTCGTCTAGCATGCAGGAAGCCCTGGGTTTGATCCCCAGTAACACCCCCCCACCCCCATAAAAACAAAAGAACCCTCCATTTTGCATGGTTTGACCTATCTACATAGGATTTCAGGTGGTGGAATTAAAAAACAAAAACAAAAACAAAAAAAAATCAGCAGCAGCAATAATTCCACCAGCACTGGTTCCCTGAAGATGAAGTATTAGCTGGGTAATGGGGCACGAGCCCGCTATCTGCTTTTTCACAAACTGGTTTATCATCCTAGTAACCAAGGCCCAGCAAGTTCTGGGAGTGTTTCCAGCTAGACTGTGGGCATTCATTACCATTTGTATGGAGGTGTTAACCGACTTTGAAAGAAGATAGGCCTGATCCCAGTGTTAAGCAGATTTACCTTTAATTTGGAGATTGCAATAGACACAAAGAACTTTTCTTTTTTTGCAGTACTAAGGAATGAATCCAGGAGCATTCAACCACTGAGCTATACCCCCCCCCCCACACCCTTTTTGAATTTTGTTTTGAGACAGGGTCTCCCTAAGTTGTTAAACTACAACATCTACTATTAGGAAGAATTGTTAGGGCGTGTTTTTACCATTAGCTAAAGGGCTTGCCAAGATGGGCTTGCCAAGATGCTGAAGCTGGCCTTGAACCTGCGATTCTCCTGTCTCTGCCTCCCAAGTGCTGGGATTATAGGCATGCACCACCATGCTGGGCTCTAAAGAGTTTTTCAATTGCCATCATGTGTACAAATAACTCCGTGTCATTGGAAGAGGAGGATGAAGACCTTCCATCTGCTCCTCTCCATGGAAAGCATGCCCACGGGGTGGGGTCCGGGGCCCGGAAGGGCAGCTCTTGGGAAACCTGTAAAATCACCTTCCTTGGGGAAAAGCCAATGACTTTCAGAAGCCATTTTTGGGGCCTGACTTTCGGAATGAACTTGCTCCTCCCCTTGGCTCCTCGTATTGGGGAAGCCAAAGAGTTCCACCGAACAGGCTGAATTTAATCTGGCCAAAGCTGCTAGCAAACAATATTATAAAAAAAAAAAAAAATTATGAGTGTGGTGGCGCATGCTTGTAATCCCAGTACTTGGGAGGCTGAGACAGGAGGATCCGGGTTTGTGGCCAGCCTCAGCTACTTAGTGAGGCCCTCTTCAACTTAGTGAGACTCTGTTTCAAAATAAAGAATAAAAAACAGGGCTGGGGTGTAGCTTGGAGGTAGAATGCCCCTAAGTTCAATCCCCAGTACTGCAAAAAAAAAAAAAAATAAAATAAATAAATAAATAAATAAATAAATAAATCAAGCTGAGAGTATAGCTCAAAGGTAGAAGGCCCCTGGGTTTCATCCTCAGTATCACAAATAAAATAAAATTAAATTAAATTAAAAAGTCGCTCTTTACATCTACTATTAGGAAGATTGTTAGGGCGTGTTTTTACCATTAGCTAAAGATAGGAGCTCAGTGCAGGGTTTTAGGGATGTTGGGGACAGAATGAACAGGGAGGGCAGCCACACATGTGCACTGGGCTCTGCTCCTCTCCACAGGTCTGGTGTGTGTATGTGTGTGTGTGGGGGGCAATGTCAGGTCCTGGCGCATTCACATCCCTGGGAAATGCAGCCAGTCATGAAAGATCAAGACAAGGGCACTGGACGGCCGAATAACCAATCCACTGGGCACGGCTGTGGAGTGACAGGTGGGCGGAGCCACAGGTGCCCATGGGCTACTCCCCGTGTCACGTGACAGGTGGGCGGGGCCAGAGGTACCCATGGGCTACTCCCCTGTATCATGTGACAGGTGGGCGGAGCCAGAGGTGCCCGTGGGCTACTCCCCTGTGTCACGTGGCATCTGCCAGGCAGTGATGAGCTCCCGGGTAGAGCAACCCGCAGCTTGGAGGTGGCGCCGAGCCACCAGGTCACCTCGGGCTGGAGGGGGAGGGCCAGGCGGCTTTCCTGTCTACAGGCACCTGCTCCGTGACTCTGCCGCAGGTAACCAGGCAGCAGAGGGGAAAGAGAAGCCAGGGCAGATGACAGTCTGAAGAAGGAACACGCCGTCCGTGCCCCGTGCCGGGGGCAGACCGAGGTCTTCGATGCCTGCGGGTGGGAGTGTCCCTCTAGGACCTGGCCTGCTTCCTCTGTGTCCCTGCGTCAAAATCCAGTCCCGGGCCTGGAGCCAGGCCGAGGTTCCCGTGAGCGTGGACACTTCCGTGTCGTCCTAGAGTTCACAGGTTGAGCTCTAGACTCCCAGGACCCCAGAAAGTGACTTTATTTGGAGACAGCGTCTTTAGGGAAGTGATGGAGTTGATGGGGTCGTGAGGATGGAACTGGCCCAACGTCCCTGGAAATGTCCTTAGGAAAAGTCCCAATGTCCTTAGAAAAAGGGGACACGGGAACAGATGAGCACGGGGAGATGCCAGTGAAGATGGAGGCAGAGGCTGGGGTGGAGGCTGGGTCCACAGGCCGAGGGGAGCCAGAGATTGTAGACCTGGGGGGGTGGGCACAGAGCCTGCCTCCCGGCCTCCGGCCAGCCCTGCAGACACCTGGACCTCAGGCTTCAGCCTCCAGAGGCACAGAACTCTGTTGTCTGGTCCACCGAGTTAACCGATCGGTACATCTGTACATGTGTATTGAGGTGTCCCATCGTGCCCCAGAAGTATACACGATTATTATGTTTATCCAAAAAAAGTTTAAATGTTTAAGGAGATGGAAATTCTAACTACCCTGATTTGATCCTTACACGCTGTAAGCAGGTACCAGATGATCACGCTGTACCCATCAGTTTGTACAATGAAAGAAATAAAACAGAAAATGAAGATAACAACAGTAAGATATAACTCAGAGAGGTGACTGAAATTGGAGGCAAATACCCAAGATTTTTAAACAAGGGCAGGGAGGAGAGGGGAAAAAAGTCTTTCCCTGGTTCTAAAAAAATAAAATAAAATAATCACAAGGAGGCTAGCATATAAACAAGTATACAAAGAAAATAAAAAATAATTACTCTAAATTACAGTTCTCATGCCTCCTAAGTGTCCGTATTTATTTCCATTTGTCTCTAGAGAGTCTAACAGATATAAATATCTAAGTGAAGAATCTGTCTTAAAATCTTGTAGGTAGGAAAAAAAATGGCCAAAAGCAGCTGGAAAAACTGTAGTTCGAGCCAGGTGTGGTGGCGCACGCTTGTAATCCCAGCATTTGGGAGGCTGAGACAGGAGGATCCGGGTTCGCAGCCAGCCTCAGCTACCTAGTGAGGCACTCCACAACTTAATGAGACCCGGTTTCAAAATAAAGAATAAAAAATAGGGCTGGGGGTATAGCTCAGAAGTAGAATGCCCCTGAGTTCAATCCCCAGTACCAAACAAACAAACAAACAAAAACTGTAGTTTGCTGCCTCTGCCTCAAGAACGGCTTTAGGTGTCAAATGGAACCATGAAGAGGGGATTTACAGGAGCGGCTATGGGTTAGATCCTGCAGCACAGCTGGCAGGCTGCTCCGGCCCCTGGGCTAACAGGAAGCGCCCTCCTGGCACCAGTGGGCGAAGGGTCCC
>PVLC010039360.1:0-13793 GCA_004027655.1 Graphiurus murinus
CCCCCTCAGTTAAGTCAATTTCTTTGCTCATCTAGGGTTTCTCCTTTTTCATCTGGAGACCCTCTTATGCCCCTTCTTCTCCCTAGCATCCGCATGTCAGGGAGAACATATGCTTTTTAACTCTTTGTGATTGACTAATCTCACTTAACATAATGTTTTCCAGTTGCATCCATTTCCCTGCAAATAACATGATTTTGTTTTAAGTACTGGAATTAGAGGTGTGCACCACAATGCCTGGCTGACACTTATTTCTTGATTGGAGTTCCATTCCAGTCATTAGTAAAATTAATTGCATGACAAAGGTATTTCTTGTAGAGTCTAGCATGATAAAATACCTTAATAGAAATTAATGAGATTGAAAGAGACATGGGTTGCCATATCTTGGGTATCACTGCTCTAGATGTTCAGGTATGTTTATCTGTCTGTCCTTACTAAATATTAATGTGTCTAAGAGCCCAGTTCTTTTGTGGTACTAGGGATTGAACCCAGAGGCATTCTACTGTTGAGCTACACCCCCAGTCCTATTTTATATTTTATTTTGAAACAGGGTCTTATTAAGTTGTGGAGGGCCTCACTAAGTTGCTGAGACTGGCCTCAAACCTGCTATCCTCTTGTTTCATCCTTCGAAGTACTGGAATTACAGGCATGCACCACCATACCCAGCTGAAAATATTTTTTTAAATGACAATTTACAGCCGGTAATCCTAAAACTTGGAAGACTGAGACAGGAGGATTATAGGCTTAAGGCCAGTCTCAGTAATTTAGAGAGACCCTTAACAATTTAGCAAGACCCTGTTTCAAAACAAATAAAAATAGAGCTGAGGGTAAAACTGGGGGTTGGGATGTCCCTGGATTCAATTCCCAGTACCCCCCCCCCCCAAAAAAAAAAGACAAATTAGCTGGTTGAATCTCAAGATGAAATTATGGTCCATTGGTGGTCTTGAGTATATGTGACAGTGACCCAAGGGCATAAGGGTGTTAAGCCACATTCATCTTTCCAGGACTTTTATCACAGTTGGAGAACTATTTAAAAAGAAAATAAAGCTACAGTAGCAAACCTGAAAAGGAAATAGAAGGATTAAGAAAAGTAAATGATTTAGCTTTGTGTAACATGCATTTTAAAGAATAGCTTTATAACAATTTTTGGTGATGTACTACAATGTAAATAGAAAGTAGCTCATTTTCCTAATAGATTTCTTTGTTAAAAGTTATGAACAGTTTATGAAGGGGATGATTTTATAATGCCAATCAGAGTTTAAGTATCTTTGTATTTTAAATAGTTTTATACATTATATCAGAGGGAGGTTTTTTTTTTTTTTTTTTTTTTTTCCTATCAAATAACTCTTCTATTCCACAGGTATTCCTACAGCACATGGTAAACCTACCAGCTACTCAATAAGGGTAGACAATACAGTTCCACTTGTAACTCAGGCCCCAGCTGTGCAGCCATTACAGATCCGGCCAGGAGTTCTCTCTCAGGTTGGTCATAATCCATTATTTATTTATTTAATTTTCGGTACTGGGGATTGAACCCAGGGGCATTTTACCTCCAAGCTACAACCCCAGCCATTTTTATTTTTCATTTTGGAACAGTCTCATTAAGTTTCTGAGGGTCTCCTCACTAAGTTGCTAACGCTGACTTTGAACCTGTGGTCCAGCTGTTTCAGCCTCCCTAGTATTGGTATTATAGGTGTGCAGGCATGCACCACTTCATCTAGCAATAATCGATTATTCCTTTGTATATGGGCTCTTCTCCTTATATGTAAGTGGGAGGGGGCTGATCTATTTACTATATATTAGCCTGTGCTATTGGGAAGTAATAAAAGTGACATGCTTGGGGATTCAATTCTTTTTGTATGTTCTTGCCTTTAACTTTTATAATTATTAGTTGCTACTTTAATATACCTTTGAGTTTGAGATGTGTGATCTGTAACTCAGTGGCTCTTGTTTTGCGGTTCTGTTTTGGTGTAGCAGACATGGTCTGGCAGAACACAGCAGATGCTGGTACCTGCCTGGCAGCAGGTAACACCCATGGCTCCTGCTACTGCCACACTAACTTCTGAGAGTGTAGCTGCTTCACAGAGGCTTGGAGACTGGGGGTAAGTTCAAAACAAAGTGCATCTTTGTGAATACTCTGCAAAATAGACCTTGATAAAGAGGAGATTGAAGTCTTTGAACTTCTTCCATAGGAAAATGATTTCACACAGCAATCATTACAACTCGGTGATGCCGCAGCCTCTTCTAACCAATCAGATAACTCTGTCAGCCCCTCAACCAATTAGTGTGGGCATTGCACACGTTGTCTGGCCTCAGCCTGCCACTACCAAGAAAAATAAACTGTGCCAGAACAGGTTGGTACTGGTGTCTTAACTTGCCTCTGCATTTTGAGAATTAGTCTTTAAAATGAATTTTGCATGTACACTAAAGGGTCACTCTGTTGTATTCAAAATGACCTCTTTGACAGCTTTGTTACAAACACTAAGCGAGCTCCCTTCTCAATTTCTCAGAGGTATTTTGGTAAAACTAATGGAATGGGAGCCAGGAAGAGAGGAAATAAATGCTTTCAGTTGGTAAGATTGTCTTTATTGCCCTTTTGATTTATCTACCTATAATGTAGCAATTGTAGACATTCAGATATAACATCTACCAAAAAATGGACAATTTAAATGTATGAAATTCAATCTACACTAATATTTTTAGAGATAATATTTTATATTTCACAAAGCTTGCAATATGTCAGTGTTATATATATGAACTTGAACAAGTGAAGGTTTGCATTGTCCAATTTAATAAGACACCTTAGAAAATGCCATTTCCTTATTTTGATTATAGAAATTACAAATTATTCCTTTGGTTTCAGGAGTAATTCATTACAGAATACCAATATCCCGCATTCAGCATTTAATTCTCCAAAGATAATAAATGCAAAAGATGTTGAAGAAGTAAGTTGTGTAGAAACACAGGACAATCGTAACTCAGAAGGAGAGGCAAGAAATTGCTGCGAAGCAACTGTCAGACAGGACTCAGATTCATCGGTTTCAGACAAACAGCGGCAAACTATCATCATCGCTGACTCCCCGAGTCCTGCAGTGAGTGTAATCACCATCAGCAGTGACACTGATGAGGAAGAGACTTCGCCAAGGCATTCACTCAGAGAGTAAGTGCCCAACATGGCACCCATCAGGAATGATGTCGGCGCCCTCTGGAGCGCCAAACAACACCTTCCTGTGATTTACTCCTTGTTACTTTCCTTTGGAGTAAAATCTTCAAATGAGATGATCAGATTCTAGACAGGAGGCTTCTAAATAGTATTTGGTGTGATTGTTTTAGCATTTTACCTGTATTTATAAGTTTTAAATTTTGGTCCGGTTTTCTATCATTAAATAGAGAATGTAAATTCTGGCTACCTTGAGAGTATGTTCTCATTTTTTATGCATATTTTCCTCTTCCTTCTTGCACTAGATGTAAAGGTAGTCTAGATTGTGAAGCTTGCCAGAGCACTTTGAATATTGATCGGATGTGTTCATTAAGCAGTCCTGATAGTACTCTGAGCACCAGTTCCTCAGAGCAGTCCAGCCCATCCCCTTGCAAGAGACCCAACAGGTAAAGGAATTTTAATAGTATATAATAAAAATTAAGTCTCCTAAAATGCCTATGATTTCTTTCTGTCAATGTGTAAATTAATAAGTGTGTGCTGAGCGGGGTGTGGTGGCGCACGCTTGTAATCCCAGCATTCGGGAGGCTGAGACAGGAGGATCCGGGTTCGCAGCCAGCCTCAGCTACCTAGTGAGGCCCTCCGCAACTTAGTGAGACCCTGTTTCAAAATAAAGAATACAAAATAGGACTGGGGATGTAGCTCAGAGGTAGAATGCCCCTGGGTTCAATCCTCACTACCACACACACAAAAAAAGTATGTGCCAGTTTATCATGGTGGCCTCTCTTGAATCCATGTTTTGAACCAGATCACTTTTTGTAGACTCAGGTTTTTAGTAGTCATTTTCTTCATTGTTATAAAATAGCTCTAAATGAAACATTGAATTCTTATGAAAAGACTTTTAAAGACTCATCTATTTTTAAAAGAGTAGGAGAAGACATATTCTCAACTTGAGCCCACAAACTACTATAACTTAAATTTGGAATAAAAGCATGTGCTTTAGCAAAATAAAAAAAGTATATTTACATAATGAAGTACTCAGTGACCCACTATCTATACAGTGACCACTGTGATTGATTTTTTTTTCCTATCACTGGTCAGCTTTTTGCATGTTTTTCCCCCATATTTCCTTGCCTGCCTTCATTTGGTCAGAGACATGCACTGCCACTAAAACAACAAACTTCTTTTAATCAGTATGATCTACTAGCACCTTAAGAGATAAGCCACAAAAATTTTCATGAAATTCATTTGTTTTCTCTTTTTCATTAGTTAGGAATTATGATATTGAATGCTTATAGCCAAAGCTTTGTAGAAGACACAAAATTTTTTTTTTTTTTTTTTTGCAGTACTGGAGATTGAACTCAGGGGCATTCTTCCTCCAAGCTACACCCCCAGCCCTATTTTTTTATTCTTTATTTTGAAACAGGGTCTCACTAAGTTGCGGAGGGCCTCACTAGGTAGCTGAGGCTGACCTCGAACCCAGATCCTCCAGTCTCAGCCTCCCAAATGCTGGGATTACAAGCGTGTGCCACCATGCCCAGCTAGACACAAAGAAATTTTAATACGTTCTTCTGTTTTTTTTTTTTTTAAGATGCTTATAATATGGCTTAGATGTTGATGTGTGCTTATACATAAATACACAAAATGTGTATATACATCTAAGGTATAAAATAAAATGTACATATAAAAATAAAAAGTGATGCTTCGAATTGTTAATTATGAAATGAGGGATTAAGATAGGTAATAATCAGCCAGGTGTGGTGGCCCATACCTGTAATCCCAGTACTCAGGAGGCTGAGACAGGAGGATCACAGGTTCATAGATAGCCTCAGCAAGTAATGAGACTCTCATCAACTTAATGCGACCCTATTTCAAAATAAAAATAAAATAGAGCTGGGGGTAGCTCAGAGGTAGAATGCCCCTGGGTTCTATTCCCAAGTACCTCTCCCCCACCCCCGGCCACATACACACAAAGACAGACAATAATGTTGTAGAAATGAAATGAAATTTTGTCAGGGCTTGAGGGTATCAGGGGAAGAAGAGACATTTAGGGCCCTGGCTAGGCCTGTAGAGTGGTCAGAAAGATTTTCAGAAAGACTTATCTCCTAACTTTAGATTTTAATCTGAAATATCCAAGTCACATTCTTTTATGTTACACATCTTATTTAAATTATCCAGAAGAGTGCTTCTGTCATCTTGATTCTAGATGAAAGTATCTAAAATTTATAAAGAGGAATTTTATGAATCATTGCTAAAGTCCAAGAGGGAAGGAAAAAGAAAAAAATTAAGTGGCAAAAGGATGTTCCTGAAACAGTATTGAATTAGGTTTGGCAGTGCAAATAGAGAATGAATTCAAGGGTCTAGAAATTCAAGGAAAAAATAATTATAAATAAAATAACTGAATAAGAGTTCCATCAGTTTTCAACATCAGACTTAATATTGGAAAAAAATATAATTCATAAAAATGCTTTCTTGTAGTATGTCAGATGAAGAACAAGAAAGTGGCTGTGATACTGTGGATGGCTCTCCTACGTCAGACTCTTCGGGGCATGACAGTCCATTTGCAGAGAGCAGTTTTGTGGAGGATACACATCAAAATCCAGAACTGGTAACCTCCGCCAACACAGACACCAAGCCAGCTGTTTGTACTGTTGTGGTGCCACCAATGGCGGTAGAAAATGGATTAAATGCTGATGAGCAAATGGCACACACAGGTAAGCTGAGTTCCCTGTTTATCCTATTATCCTTTAAAAGGTTCAAATTTAGGAATATCAGAGAACAGGATTGTTAAACGTCATCTCTGAGTTTCCACCTTGACCCTGCCCTGTCTGTTGTATAGAAGAAATCTCTTCCGACATCATCCAGTGTTTGGAAATCATGAGCTATTTTTTCTATTTAACTTTAAGGTTCTCAAATCACTGTTGTCTTAAATATGTAAAGGCTTTGAAAACTTTATTAGGGAAGGAAAAACACCAACTCTCTCATATTTTGTTTGTTGCCAGATTCTACATGCCAGCCATTAATAAAAGGCCGATCTGCCCCTGGAAAATTAAACCAGCCTTCCTCAGTGGGTAATCGTCAGCAAAAATTGACATCAGCATTCCAACAGCAGCATTTAAATTTCAGCCAGGTATGTTTGTGAATTTCTAAGAGTCTTTGGGATTCAAGTTTAAAGATTTTTTGCAACTTCTAAACTTCGAAAAAGAATTCTGAAACTATAAGAAGTCTTAATAAATTTCCTCCTTTTCATTATCCAAGTAATTAAAGAATAATTTGCCTAATAGGATAATTAAACAAATTATTCATAGCACTTTTATTAGTTAAGAAGGGAAGTGAAAGTCAAAGGTTGTATATTTTCTTTCATATGTGAAAGCTAGAATGAAAATAGGAAGAAAGGGACTTTAGTCAAATGAGGAGAGAGACCAGTAGAAGAGTGGGAGGAGGGCATTGGGGAGAGAGTTGGGGAGGGGAAAAACTGGGATTATGGGAAGGGAACAGATCAAATAAGGTTGGGCCCGGGAGGAAGGGGAAGGTATATGGAGGGAAATACACCAAGAGATGTGTATGTGTTCTTGTATCACTTTGAATCTCATTGATGTATAATTATATTACACTAATAAAAGTGTAAAATAAAATGGTAAGTTCTCAGATTCTCTTAGTTATTTGAGGGTGGTGGGGGAAGGGCATGGTGGGCATGGAACCCAGGGCCTTGCACATGCTAGCAAGCATTCTACCACTGACCTGCATCCCCAGCCTTCATAGACAGTTGTTTAGTGTTTGTTGTCTCAGACCCTTTGAATCAGAGCATATGTTTCTTATGTGTTAATAGAGGTGATCTTCTGACCTTAGTGGTTACTTTTAGTCTATTTGACACTGTGCTCAGCAGTTGTGTTTCACATGAGGAAAGAGATGATCACAGGTATTAGAGTCATACTTGTGTCAAATCCTGGATTTGCCATATAGTGATATATACCTTGGCCAAGTCTCTTTAACAAATCCGTACCACAGTTAATGGGAAATTAGTAAAAATTATATCATGGAGTTACTTTGGAATTTAATAAAGTCATATATATATTTATTTTAAAAGTATTGGCTTTATATAAGTACTCCACAAGCAATAGGTATTATCAGTGCTGGGGACAATAACAGTGTTAATATTGTTATACTATTTAGTAATAAATATGAAAATGTTAATACTAATATATTTAAAATGGGTTACTTTTTTCTCCTACTAATATTAGTGCAAGCTAAAGTCCTGAAAGATTTACTGTGAGTTACCAGCTATAGTTTTTTTCCTTTCCTTTGATATGATAAAATATGTTATTCAGTCAATTTTTTTTTTCTTTGTGGTTAGGTTCAGCACTTTGGATCTGGACATCAAGAGTGGAATGGAAATTTTGGGCATCGGAGACAGCAAGCTTATATCCCTACTAGTGTTACCAGTAATCCATTTACTCTTTCTCATGGAAGTCCTAACCACACAGCAGTACATGCCCACCTGGCTGGAAGTACGCACCTTGGAGGACAGCCTACTCTACTTCCATACCCATCATCTGCCACCCTCAGTAGTGCTGCACCAGTGGCCCACCTCTTAGCCTCTCCATGTACCTCAAGACCTATGTTACAGCATCCAACTTATAATCTCTCTCATCCCAGTGGCATAGTTCACCAAGTCCCAGTGGGCATAAATCCCCGTCTGTTACCATCCCCAACTATTCATCAGACTCAGTACAAACCAATCTTCCCACCACATTCTTACATTGCAGCATCACCTGCATATACTGGATTTCCATTGAGTCCAACAAAACTCAGCCAGTATCCATATATGTGAAAAAACAAAAATAGTATATTGAGGAAGCTCAATGATACAAACATTTGATTAAAAATAAAAACATGGTATTTAATAAATATTAGCCATGGCACAAGAAAATTATTTTTGAATCATGTAGACTTGGGTGCAATTTAAACAACTTTGAGCTTTAAAGAAATCTCACTTTTAATGTGTTTTGCACATTTGGTATAACTTGTCTTTGGTCATGTTATCTTCTTATGTAGTAACTCTAGACAGGTGACTTATGGGAGCAGAAATCCAGTTTTGCTCCTGCTATTTTTTATAAAATTGCCTTCTAACTAGTGCAAGACACGTCCACATTTGGGAAGCCATTCTGTGTACAGACTTAGAGCAACAGATGCACATGTGTCAGAATTACAGCATACAAGTGAATTGTATTATCTGTGTCTTAGTGTATAAATGTTGGGTCACTTAACCTAAGAAATTGAGCTATTGTTCTTTACATTTGCATGTGTCTTTTGCATGGGCAAAATGTTGCCTAGACTTTGCTCTTAATGTTGTTCTAATAATCTCAGCTGCATTGTAAACCGTTTCCACACATAGTGCCTTAAATATTTGAGGTTGTTAATGTTATTACCTATCTATAAATGTTGAGGACTGCAGCACTTAAAATTCAGATCTACTCTTTAGTTTTCTTTTGATAGAGTAATGTTCATTTTTGGGTTTGTGTGGTATGATTTCAGATAGTAGCTGTTTTTTCCTTATTAAGAGGGCAGCATGTTTGCTATAGCTGAATTCTGCTGTCTGATTTTTCAGAATGATCTAGCTTCAAGAAAAGCAAGCAGTTAGTAGTGCTAAGAAAAATTGATACAGTATCTAATGGATAGTTGATAACTGTGTCACAGCACAGCATTTTATATACTGTTAAGTGAAACTGCAATACAATCTAAGTTTATTTTGGAAGTGTTCGCTGTATAATTGGACTTGATAAATTGTTTAGAGGTACAGTAGGCATGACTGAGTAGATAATGAAAGAAAATGCAAAATGCTCATTGATTCATGACGTGGTTTCATCTTAGCTTGGGCAAACCATGCAGTATTTAATAAATAGTAGCAGAATATTTACTATTGAAGCTTGAAAAGATGTGAGTTCTTTGTGTGCAATTTTTCATTTATGCATGTGAGAGGGTTTTTGTTTTGGATTTTTTTTTTTAAGTATTTTTACATTGTAGTACTTGTTTTGCTTGTTGGTGGTGTTTGCTTATTTAATACATTCCGTCAGGGACAGAAATTACATGCTTTTTTTCCTAGGAAGTGTGTCTTGGGTCCCCCTCCTCCTTTTCCCCTTGGTGGTGATGTTTAAATGAAGTTGCTTTTACAGCACCAAAGACTTAATCATCCATTTCCTATATAAAAGGTAGCTACTTTTTGCATAGACCTCAAGTATATTGTAGTGTAGAGGTGGAGTTTAAGGAAAGGTATTAAACTGAGGCTGTGTTTTAGCTTACAAGCAAGTAATAAATTGTATCATTTATCTTGAATGTATCATAGATAAGCTGCTATATAACGATTGCCACTTCAGATAGCTGTGAAATTAGGTGATTAACTAGTTGTTCTTTAGCCTTCTAATTTCTGTATAAGTCTAATTACATGAAATAGAAGTTGAGGTTTTGATTTTTTACTTTGCTTTTCTGTTTGAAGTGTCATTGTAACTACTGTATTGTAAATGATGGAGAATAATTGCATATGTTATTTTGGGGTGTGTTATTTGCATCAGTATTTTATCTCTATTAATGTTTGTGCTCATCACTGCATATAAAAACCTTGGATGTATCAATGTAACTCAATTTTTTATTTTCATACTGGCATTGTAGACACTTGAGAAAGCTGTATCTTGCAGGCTTGACTTAACTTTTTTTCCTTAAAAATCTGGAATATAATCTTATAGCATTTACTGGAATAAGCAGTACAAAGTATTTTGAGTGTAAAACTCTCCAAATGTTTTGGATTTACAGCATTTCTTTAACAAATGAATTGCATACCACTAGTACAGCTCTAGTACAGCTTTGACAATAAGCTAATAATGGATAAACTTTCTTTACTCCATTAACACAAGCAGTGTTTTATTTAATAATCATCAATGAAATAAATGTGCCTGAAATTGATTTTAAAAATTACAGTATTAGATCATAAAAACCAGCAGTACATTTTTAGTCACACTGAAAATGAAGGACTTAATTTTACCCACAAGTTTCAGTGTTTTTAGTAATCAATTCTATGCATTTTATATAAATAGAAATATATATATATATAATACACATAAAAAGGAGTAGACTAAGATTAATTTAAAAGATTATTTACAGATGACACATTTATGGAGTTACTATTTAAGTAAGTTTGCTGCCCTCCACAGCCTTCTAATTTTATTTATATGGTCTGGCAGATTACTGGTATCTGCTCACTTCTTGGAAAAGAATCATTGCTGGCAACGGATGTTTTAGAAACACCAAGTGCAAAAGATTGATTATATCACAGTATGTTCAAAACCGGTACAGTTTTCTTTTTGTTCAGGGTCGTGTTGTCTACCCTGAAATGGCATATTCCAGGTCTAAGAGTGAAGATATCTCTTTAAATTGATGTGGTGAAGGTCAACATTTTCACACTACAATGGAAATATTGGGTCATCTCACCATAACTAACCTACTTTCCACCGGTTCTTTTGAAGCTGAAGTCTGACACAGTGTGTCAGAAAGCATGTTGCAGTTACATACATTGCTTTTAATTGTAATCATGGGCTTTAAAAAGTGTTTAAAACTTAGACATTTCAGAATCCTGCTGAAGTCTAAATTTAGCATATTGACAAAATAATTGCGATATTTATCCTCTTCAAAACCATTTTTATCATTTTTTTCTTTAGTTTTAATGCTTTCTTAAATAAAACACTGCATGATTTCCAAGTTGCATATTTGCATACTATTTTAATTTTTAAATTACTTTTTATCAAATATCCTGATATTTACTGTTTTTTTTCCTTCAGGGTGTTTAATTAAACATATTACTATATTAGCAGAACCTTTTCATTTAAAAAATCTCTGGCTAATTTTAAACCTGGTTTGTGTTAAGTAAAAGTTAAATCATACACTGCAAGGTGTAGGAAGATTTGTTTTAATGAACCCTATGATATAGATTTGATTACTGAGTTTGAACTGTTAACTGTTTAACAATTTTAGACTTGTGGCTTTCTTTCTTTGATTTGTTTGTTTTTGCTTTTACTTCTATGCTACACTAGTTTGCCATGTAGCAATTGCACTGTGCAATATTACAATAAGGACTGGGAAAATTTTTATGGATGTAATGTCTATTACAGTTTGCGATAGTATTTCTCTCTAGTTCTCAGTGATTTAAATGTGACCAAGCCTTCTGTACTTTGTCACAAAAAGCGGGTTTTCCAGGTGACTATTTTGGTGAGTGTCAAAATAAGAATTTATGGTGTATTACTGTTGATTCACTTTGAATTAAAATATATATATTGCAGCAAACAGCTTGTTGACTTTTTTTGCACTCCAGCACTACTTTACAGAGCAGAGAAGAGAAAGGTTAACAATTCTGAGTACCTAACTTATATCACCTCGTTTAACTCTGAAAGCTACCTCATGAGATAGTATTAATATATTTTGTTATATAGATTAGGACATAGGCACAAAATGTTTAGGTGACACTGCTAGTGAGAATGAGTCTGAGGTATGAGCCAGGCTGTCTCACTATGACTAAGCCCACTTTCCACCAGTTGTACTTGCAGCCACAGGCTAACCATCGTCCATTTTCCTATGCACGGATGAAGAATAGGCAATTCATATTAGTTTTTTAAAATAGGATATATCAGATTCAAAAGAATATAGTTACAGCAGGCCAATTTAAGTCCTTAAATACCATTTTATACTTCAAGGATCTAACTCTATAGGAACATTGTTGGGTAGAGCCTTCCACCATAGCACACCAGTGATTAGAGATGTTTGTTTTATTTTGGTGTTGGGGAAAGAATCCAGCTTCTCCCGCATGCTAAGCCAGAACACACCAGTGAGAACATGTACTTTTTCTCAGTAAACTTTTAATTGAAATTTGACATATGAACTCTTCAGGGTCTGCCTTCTTTCATTCAACATTTTATTTGTAAGGTGCTTCCATCTTGTGTGTGATTGTTCATTTGTTTCTTGTTGTATAGTTTCCTTTGGTGCATATACCACTGCTTATCTATTTTTTTGATAGTCATTTGCATAGTTTCCACTTTTTAGCTATTATGGATATCACTGCGTTGAATGTTTTTGTTCATATCTTTTGGTGAACACATGCTTATACTTCCTTTGTGAGGTATCTATGTAGGCATGAGATTGCTAGATCATAGCGTATACATCTTTCATTTCATTAGATACTGCCAAACACTATTCCAAAGTCCTTGAATATTTAACTTACACTTATTAGTATATGACAGTTCTAGTTGCCTTGTATCCTCACAAACACCTACTTTTTGTTTCTTTTAGTCATTGTTGTGAGGATGAGTTCTTAAAAAATAATATGGATATTATTATTTAGGCCAAAGCACTGATGCTACAAAGAGATGAAATCCAGATTTTGCTGTTTATTTCAAAGTTAAGTTGGACTATCGGGAATGCTAAGACATGCCCAGCCTTTTATTTTATTTTATTTTATTTTTTACAGTACTGGGGATGGAACCCAGAGGCATTCTACCTCTGAGCTACACCCCCAGCCCTATTTTTTATTCTTTATTTTGAAACAGGGTCTCACTAAGTTGTGGAGTGCCTCACTAGGTAGCTGAGGCTGGCTGCGAACCCGGATCCTCCGATCTCAGCCTCCCAAGTACTGGGATTACAAGTGTGCCAAGTACTGGGATTACCATGCCCGGCATGCCCAGCCTTTTAAATAGGTTTAGGAATTAAGAAAAAAAAAAGTTTCTGAAGGGAGCAAGTAGAGTGAAAAAAGTCTTTGAGCAACTCATTTAAATCAGCCAGTAAGTATACAGTACAGGGCCTGGTGTGTTGTGGGTCTATCCTGAGTCATTAGAAAAATTTATGAAGAAAAATATGAAGTATCTGTCCTCCAAGCACCCTATGCTGGGCATTTATCATTGGGCAAAACAGATGGTCCTTTGCTCTGATGGATCTTACTTGTGGGAGAGACGGAGTGAACAAGTAAATAAGTTCAGGTAAAGTGAAAAGAACAGAGTATAGTAAAGTGACCGGAGGAAGCATGTCAGAGCATGCTCGTCAGCCAGGCATGGGGAGAAGCAGCAAGTACAAAGGCCTCACCTCAGCAGTGAGGGCTCTTGTCTCTTTTTTGTGGTACTGGGAATTGAACCCAGGGATGTCCTACCTCTGACTCACACCCCCAGCCTTATTTTATTTTTTATTTGGAAACAGGGTCTCATTAAGTTGCCGAGGCTGGTCTTGAACTTGTGATCCTCCTGTCTCAGCCTCCTAAGTACTGGGATAACAGGCACATTCTACTACACTCAGCCAGCAATGGTTTTTAATATCAGCAAAACAGGAAAAGTGGCCAGTGTGGTCAGGGCAGAGTGCGTGAGTGGGGAGCAGAGAGAGAGAGAGCAGCTGTGGAGGTGGAAGTGCAGCCTGCAGCGCCAGGAGGGAGCATAGATTTAATTCCCTATGTCATGAGCAGTTATAGGAGACTCTGAGTGGGCAACCCACGTGAGCTAGCCTGTACGTTTTAAAGATGAGGCTGCCCCAGGGATTGGAGAGTGCAGGACCAAGTGGAAGCCTGAAGACCAGACAGTGTTGTTAAAGTGGTCCAGGGGAGAGGTGGGTATATATC
>PVLC010039361.1:0-14344 GCA_004027655.1 Graphiurus murinus
GCACATACACACACACACGTGCACACACATGCATGCACACATAGCCTATATTACCACTCTACTGTCAAAACACCACTTAATAATGCTACAGGAATTTTCTATTCAAAGAACAAAATTAAATTCACAGCCAGGCATGGTGGTGCATGCCTGTAATCCTAGTACTTGAGAAGCTGAGACAGGAGGTTCACAGATTCACTGCCAGCCTCCCTAACTTAGTGAGGCCCTATTTAAAAATAAAAAATAAAAGGGGCTGAGTGTGTAGCATGAAGAAAGAATGCCACTGGGTTCAAACTCCAGTACCACAAATACATACATACATTAATAATTTACTTTTTAAAGCTCTAATTATATCAAATTCTTCTAAATTATAATAGCCCATTTTCATGATTAAGTATGCCAAATTTAACTGACAAAAACATATCTTTCTTGGACATTTAGATGTTCCTTTGAGATTATCTTAGTAAGTCATACTGTCTATTTCCTGCATATGCATATTACTAGGAAGTTTAAATATGAGAATATAGACCTTATTAAAAATTCAATATTTTATATCAATAAACTCTAGTCATTTAATTTAATTTTTTACAATTTTCCCATTATCCCTCATTATAAAAAGCCAAAAGAAATTTGGTTAATTCAGAGTCCTGGCCAGTTAGATTAAAATGGTGCTTTATTAAAATTCTGAGTATTTCACCATGAGACTGTGCTCTTGCATATTTTTTTCATTAGGTCATGTTTATACTTAAAGGAAATGGTACAAAATATGCTTACATCAATAAAGTCATTTTTTAAAAAAAATATTTGAGAACACACAGAAATTAAGAAAAAATTAAACTCTAATAAAAGACATAGACTATAATTTAATATACTAAAACGTCATTTCATGCTTTTGGATAGAAAGACATAAATGTAAAAATTCTTTATAGATAAATCTATCACTTTCAATTTGCTTTTTGAGAAAACACAACAAACAGAATCAAGTCAGCCTTAAGTAATGAGAAAAAGGAGAAGAGTTGTCTCTATGAACTAGACATGCTACAGAAAATTTGTGGAAGGAGAGATGAGGAAAGTTTATTAAATAATAATGTAAGGCCATTAAAATAAATATATTAAAAATATCTGCTAAAATAGGTCTTTTATAGAGTGGCAGTTAAACATATTTCCAATTTCCCCCTAAGGCACTGGGGGGGGGGATTATCACTTGTCTTACTTTGAGAACAAAGGTGTTCCATTGGCTGAGAAAGTGATGGTTGTGTTAAGGCACTCCAGAGGTGGGTGGGGTGGGGGTAAGTATTACAGGAAGAGAAAGTAGCAGGTGCAAGATTTTAAGGTATGAGAGCACTTTGCATTTCCAAGAAACTGGAGAGAAAATATTAAAATGGACTAAAAATGCAAACCTAGAGCTTATTAGGAAATAAAGTTGGAGAGAGAGGGGAGCAGATCCAGGTCTGTATCTTTGTTAATTATTTTATTTGTGGTTCTAGAAATTGAACTCAGAGCCTCATGCATGCTAGGCAAGTGCTCTATCAATGAACTAGGCACCCAGCCCCTCAAGGTCTTAATCTTTGTGGAGATTTGTTTCTTCATGTTGATTGTTATAAGCATCCATTCAGTTCCAATCTCCTTTTGTTCTATAGTAGAGGTCAACTACTTCCACAATAATTCTGTGTAACAAACTACTCCAAAATTCTCTGGCTTTCAACATAATTATTCATTCTCTCTCAAATGTCTTTGAGTTGGCTGGGAACTGACTGATCTGGGCTGGGCTTGAATCTAAGCTGCAGGTTGGAGCAAGGTTTGTTGCAGACATCTTTCATCTTTCCCTAACAGAGTTGACTGCCTGGGGTAGTTTCTCTCACGTCCGTGGCACAAGTGTGGGTGAGAAAATCCAACCACGCAGGCACATTTTAAGCTTCTTATGAATCATGTCTGTTACTGTCCCATTGGTCAAAATAAGTAATGTGGCAGGCTCTATGCCAGAGGTCAAGGAAGTATACTCTGCCAATAGTGGGAGAAAATACAAGGTTATATGAGTTAAATAATTAAAGCATGGGTGTAGAGAGGGGTGAGAAATTTGGACTAAAAAAATTCTCTACATATGTATCATGGTAAGTTTCAGTGACTAATTACCTCATTCTGTCCTAGTCACCCATGTTCTTTTCCTGTTACAGAGTTAACTTGCCCTTTCTTGACCTTGACATTTCATCTGGTCCTTGTTCTCTTATGCTGCATAAATTATTCTTTCTTACCCCTGCCTCCAAAAGAATAAGGACAGTAATCCCTATTAACTTACTTAGGGAAAACATCTGGAGGGTTGTTTTTGTTTTTCTTTGGTTTTCATCTGGATGTTTGGCATTGAGTCAAAAGTTTTACTCTGAGAAGTTTTAAAAGGTCTAGTTAGTGTATTACTTCCTCTCCACTTTATAATAATACACGAGAGTCTTGCTCAAATGCCACCCCTGGGATACATGCTGGGAACCACATGCTAGAGGAAAGAAAGGGCAGGATAAATTCCTTCTGGCACTCATTCACAACAATAAATTCCCTCGTAATCCAAGACCAACTGGCCCACTTTATAAATCATCCTGGGCATTGTTTTGTTACATTACATGAGGTTCAAATATATAGGATACCTTTGGCATCCTTGGATTTAACCATCATCGTTTCTACTATTTTCTAATTACCCCTGTGACCATAGACGTAGAGTTACTTTTGTTGAGGCACACTTTGATTGACAAGTGTCCCTCTCTGGGAGCCACAGTTTTGTTCTAATTGGTGTTGCTTTTTTCTTTTCTTAGGGAAACATACATTTAATAACAGTGTTTGAAATTTTTTTAAATTGCCAAGTCTGTTGGGCTATAACTCCTGTGGATGGTAGGAGTTCTTCTTCATATTTCCCTCTGAAAAAGAAAATGATTATGAAGTTAAAGTTCAATACTTCAAATAAAATAAAGCAAAAACACAGTGTGGTATATTCTTAGTGAGTACTGAAAATGTAGATATCCTTTTATATTTTTCCTGAACTGGTTTTTCTGCAGCAGCAAATAGATACAGAATTCATCTATTAAAGTAATGATTGTGATGTAATCAGATGTGAAAGGATTAACTGCAGAATGAGGAAGAATGTATAAGGAACTGCAGCACAAGGAAGATTGTGAAACTAAGTATTGATAAAGAAAAAGGCAGGCATTATGAAATAAAGGCAGATCTACTCAAACAAAAGGAAAGAAAAATCAACAGACTATGTAAATAGCATACTGTGGCTGCCAAGGCAAGCAGCTAACAAAACCAGAGATTTAGGATGCCGAGTCACAACTCAGGACCCTAGACCTATCAGTATTATGGGTCTGTGTCCACAGGTCACCTTCCACAAGATTGTGTGCTACTTAGGAAAGAGGGGACTGATTGCATTCTCCTTTTTGTTTGTTTGCTTATGCATTCATCTCTGATTTCTAGAACACTGCTTGCTCAATACAAGCTTTATGAATGAGTGAGTAGATATGCATATTGGGCTGTATAGACGTTAGTCAGTGAATAAGAAGGCCTGGCCTTCTAGAGTGGTGTTAGCTAAAGGAGATATTATTTTTTCATGTATCAAAGTGACAAAGTTCAGACTATTTTATAATATAATGTGTCATTAGGAATGTGAAAAATAGGAATTCTTAAATATTTTTACTAGGTATGTAAATCAGCAATACCTATTTTAACATGATTTATCAATTTCTACAAAACATGAAAAATACTCCTTGAACAATATTTTCAGATTTGCGTACTTATACTACAGATATATTCACACATCGTAGTTATGTATTGTTCTTTAAGGATGTTCATTGCAACATTTTTGTAATAGCAAAGAGTATTTAAATATCCAACAATAAAAGACTAGTTTTATGATATAGTCATATAATGGGATATTATGTAGCTATCAATAAACAATGAGGAAAATAAGCAAATTTTCTGACAGTCATTTATGTTGTATATGTTGGCTAATTTTATGTGTTAACTTGGCTAGACTATGGTGTCAAGTTTTTCACTCATTTTGATGTTGCTGTGAAGGCCTGTTGTAGATATGACTAATATTCATGATCCGTTGATTCTAAGTAAAACACAATATTTTCTATGATGTGAGTGGGATTCACCTATTCAAATGAAGGCTTTCATAGAAAAACAGAGGTTTCTGGAAATGAAGGAATTCTTCCCTAGACTGACTGAAACATCAACTTTTACCTTAATTCTATACTGCTGTATACTGCTGATCTGCTCTACAATTTTCAGATTTCCCAGCCTCACAAAAGCAAGATAATTCCTTAAAATCTTTCTCTCTCTCTCTCTCTCTCTCTCTCTCTCTCTCTCTCTCTCTCTCTCTCTCTCTCACACACACACACACACACACACACATCCACTTGTTCTGTTTCTCAGTAGAACACTGATGGCTACGCTATGCTATCATACCTTTTGTAAAAACTTGTTAGACTTGTTATGGTTCAGTGGCTGTCCCTAGAAGGACATTCCAGAGAGTAGTAAGAGTGGGCCGAACCTCAGGTCCTTGGAATCAGGATCGCATTTTAACAAGATGCAGAGTTACAGGAGCTCTGGCAAGGGAGATGTCCACAAGAGATACAAGTTCAGAAAACAGGCAACAACTTCTTTAGGTTGGACCTCACGTATGCCTGAACTTTCCTAGCTTGCCCAGGTTAAGGCACTTAATATTCCCCAGCCCCTCACTGTGTGTGTGTGTGTGTGTGTGTGTGTGTGTGTGTGTGTGTGTGTGCATGCACGCATATATGTGTGGTACTGGGTTGAGCCTCTGAGATACACCCTCAGCTTTATTTTATTTTTCAATTTTTATTTTTTGGAAGGGACTGGAGGCTGAACCCAGTGGCATTCTACCTCCAAGCCACACCTCCAGCCCTTTCTATTTTTTTATTTTGAGACAGAGTCTCCCTAAGTTGCTAAGGCTGGCTGCAAACTTGTGATCTTCCTATCTCACCCTCTCAAGTACTTGTATCACAGGTGTGTGCCACTGGACCCAGCTTATTTTTTTAATCTTGAAACAGGGTCTTACTACATTGCTGAGGGTCTCTTTAAGTTGTCAAGGCTGGCCTTGAACCTGTCATCCTCCTGTCTCATCCTTCCAAGTACTAGGGTTACAGCCATGTGCCACCAAGCACTGTTCCCTCAATTTTCTTACTCTCAAGCTGTTTCTGGCATGCTGCCTATTGGTGAGTGAATGGCCTTTTCTCTTTTAGTAATTCTCCTTCCCTCTTTTGCAAGTAAAAGTCAATAATCCAAATTAATTCCTCCCTCACTTTCTAAGATTCCCCATCAGTAAACATTTAAGACCCTAACACTTTCAATTCTACTCCTTGGAACTTGCAGGTAGGGCTTGGAGTGTGGAGAATAGACTTGCTACTTGGAATTATGGATTTTTTTTCTCAGTAAATTATAGGAGAGGAGACTGTGCTGCCAAGGAGGAGGGATGAGATTTTTGGGGGTGGTTGTTTCTTGTTGTGATTGCTTCTTGTGTTTTTGTTGGCTCTTATTATGTTTTAGGCAGAATTTTTTTTTTCAAATTGAAGGTTTTATTTACTGAAGGATTTATCTCTTGATGCTTATAGCATATTTTGAATTTTTTTTAACTTTGAGGCCTTTAAAAATAGTATAGTTGACTGCAAAATGGAAAACAAATTGCTCTTACTAGAGGGTAAATTATTCAATAGGAGCTCACCTTATTTAGAGAAAAGTTGTAACCTGAGTTGAAAAGAGGAAAGAAATATAGAAAGACAGCTTTGGAAAAAAACCAACACTGATGTATCCTGAAAACTTAGTTAGTTCATACTGTCTGATTAAGCTAAGGCTCTTGTAAGGCTTCCAAAAATGGATTCTGAAGCATGTTACAACTCAGTATAACCTTAGAGTCTGTCTTCTAACAACTCGGAGATATTCAAGTAACTCAGCATCCAAGTGGATTGTACAGGCCCCTGTGTGGCTTAGGCACACGAGTTCCATTTTATAGGCAAGCCTCCCTGCTACTAAGTGCTCACGTCAATGCTCAGACACATCCTGAATCTTCTCCGTCCAAATAACCACTCTCAACATCAAAAGCCTTCCTGTCTCTACTTGCCAAGCATTTCCTAAGCACCATAGACCCACAGGCCAATCAAATCCCATCTGTCTAGTGTAGTTCCCAGCCACAGACAGAACTTGCAAGGCCCCTTCTCACCGCAGGCAGAGAAGGGCAGATGGGACTCAGCTAATGCCAATTTTAAACTACTGTCTGAACACTTTCACTACCATAACCAAAAAAGCCATGTTCAAACCTGGATTTAGCTATATAATTACTCCAAAATAATTGTGCTTATATTATTAGATAAGAAAATTATTATAAAGCAGGTGTGGTGGTGTGTACCTATAGTTTTAGCTCTCGGGAGGCTGACATGGGGGACAACTTGAGCCAAGGAGTTTGATGAGTGAAACCTCATCTCAAAACATATATATAAAAAGATTATTATAATATATAGGTCAGCTGACTGATGTTAACATATAATAGCAGAGATCCTGTATCCTGGCATACTCTAGTAATTTACTGTTAGACTAAAGATCCTTGGTCCTTCAAAGTACTTATTCATGAGTCATTCCAAAGCATGAAGGACCCCAGTATTTTGATATTCCCCTGAGGTTTATGTGAAGCCTTCCAATTATGGCTTATAAATTTTATATTTTAGTAGTAAATCCTTTTTTAATTGCTTTTTTTTCGTTCTGTTTTATTTTTTGGTGCTGGGGATTGAACCCAGGAATATTCTAACTCTGAGCTATACCCTCAGCCCTATTTCATATGGTATTTTGAAACAGGTGTCTCACTAAGTTGCTGAGAATCTTGCTAAGTTGCTGAGGCTGTCCTTGAACTTGAGATCCTCCTGTCTCAGCAACTTAGGGACACCCTGTTTCAAAATAAAATTTAAAAAAAATGAAATAGGGCTGTGTATGTAGCTCAGAGGTACAATGTCCCTAGGTTCAATCCCCAGTACCACACACACACACATATGATATTATGATTTTGGGTTGGTATGCCTATTTGGCTTACATGATGGCTATTTATTTTCTCTTAATTTCTACCTCTTATTTATGTTCTGGTTAGGAAAAATGACCAGAAAGCCAAGTTGTAAAGTAATGAGAGTTATTTTTATGATTTCATAATAGAACTTCTTACAATTATTAATTTGTAATTATGCAAAAAATTGAAAACATGTTTATTCAAGCATTGTGTAAGCATTACAAATTTAGTTTTCTATTCAGTACAACATATCTGGTACACATATATGAAATTAGCACTAAATTACTACAAATTAGTACCAATTCGTTTTGGTTCAGGGTCATTAAATTTAAAAATATAAAAACAGTTAAATTATACAGATGTATCATAAACAAAACTCCCATCATGGGATTCCCAATATATATTTCCAGTAAAGGAGAATTTTTTTTTCTGAAAATAAAACAAATTCCTACTTCCTCCAAAATTTTTCACAAAAAAAAGTAATAATGACAAAAACAATAATAAGAAAAAATTCCACTTCAAATGACTTTTGTCTTTGGTGCAGGATCTAATAGTCCAAATTAAGCAAAGACTAAAATACAAATATTGATTTTGGTGCTGGTCACACTTCCAGGGCCTTGGAAATGTTTAAAAACATTCTGCACATCTCATTTCCTTCTTGTTTGGGCAGCACAGTGTTGCCAGCATTACTTCGATTTGTACATCTGGAATCACTAAAACGTACAGCTGGGAAAAGCTGCCAATGATATTTTGTTTTCTTGACTAGGAATCAGAACCTTGACCTCACCAAAAGGTAATTATCTGGGCGGATTAACCATGAAATGCTACAGGGTGATGACAAGATGGCGGCTCAGATACTGGCAGCCATGGGCTTTGGAAGAAGTGTGTGGCTGTAATTCTTTGAGTTTTATGAGATTCTATTGAAGACATCACACTGCCTTTGTCAAACCTCCTGTCTCTCATGGGCTGAGCCCTGGCTCTCCCCCTCTGATGCTAGTCAGAGTCTTTTCTGCACATACAAGAGGTGAAAGAGAAAAGCAAGGCCCACTCCTCTGCAGGCAACATATCCTGACTGCACATATAAGACACACAAGTCAATGGTGAAATGCCAAGAAGAAATCACTTTGTATCTCTGGATAAAACAGTGAGCAAGGAAAAGGAGACTACAAATCCGATGGATAAGAAGTAGTCAGAGAAAGCAAAGAGGAAAATCAAATGGCATTTTTTTAAATTGATGCATGGTAATTACACATCATAGTGAGATTCAAAGTGATATATTCATATATGTGTTCAACACCACTAAGTGTGTTTTCCTCCCTAACCCACCCCCTTGGGTGGTACCCTTCCTGCCGCCCTCCCTGTACATGCTAGTAAGATTGATAGCAATACAAATAGCATTATTTGGTCTGTTTTCTTCCCCAAGCCTCCTTTTCCCCCTCTCTTCCTCCCTTACTCAATGTACTTTCACTACTCGACTAGTCTCTACCCTAATTTTGATGAAGTCTCTTTTCTTTCCTATTTTCTCTCCAGCTGCCACATATAAGTGAAAACATACAGCTCTTAATTTCCAGAGTCTGGCTGATCTTACTTAGCATGATGTTCTCTAGTTTCATCAAAATAGCAAAATTTTGTCTTACTTCCTCAAAGATTCCCTTAAAATAGCTCATATAAAGAAATACATTAAGTTGGGTGTGATGGTATAGGCCTCTAATCCTAATATCTGAGAGACTGAGACAGGAGGATCACAGGTTTAAGGCCAACACGTGCTAATTTAGACCCTGATTCAAAATGAAAAATAAAGAGGACTGGGGGTATAGCCCAGTGGTAGAATGTCCCTGGGTTCAGTGCCCACTACCACCACCACCACACACACACACACACACACACACACACACACACACACACACACAAGAAATGCTTTAATCATAAATATGAAAAAGTAAATTGCTCAAGGGGCTTTTCCTCTTATATCCATTAAGAAACACAGGAAAATGAGTTGGTACAAACACCGTGGAAAAACTTTTAGCAATGCTTGTAAAAGCTAAACATGACCACAACCCAGCAGTTCTACTCCTGGCAATGCACCCAATAAAAATGAGGGCTTGATTCCACACAGAGACATGTACATAAGTGCCCGGATCACAATGGTTTCCAACTGTAAGTAACCCAAATATCTATCAAAGGTAGAGATTGGGTCAATGATTGTGCTATAATCATAGAATGGAACATTCAGAGTAATAAAGAGAACAGAATATTGTTACATGCAACAACATGGAAGAATCTCACAAACATGGTGTTAAGTGAAAGAAGTCAGAGATAAAAGAGTACAATTGAACGACTCCATTTATATGAAGTCAAAGTGGGCTAAACTCAGCTATTATGGTTAGAGGTCAGATCAGTTGATATCCTCTCAGGACTCATAGGACACTGACTCATAGGAATATAAAGTGCTTGTAGGATGCTTGGAATGTTATATATCTTGTGTGTGGGGAGTGTGTGTGTGTGTGTGTGTGTGTGTGTGTGTGTGTATTATTGAGAATCAAATGCAGGGTGCTCTACCACTAAGCTACATTCCCAGCCCTTTTTATCTTTTATTTTGAAATAGGGTCTTGCTAAATTCCTCAGGCTAGCCTCAAACTTGTGATCCTCCTCTCTCAGTCTCTCAAGTACTAGAATTAGAGGCATGTACCACTGTATCCAGTGGAATATTATATATCTTAATCTTGGAGTTGATACACAAATGACACATATGTATGTTAAAATTCTTCAGGATATACACATATCTGTGTTCTAATGTAAGACATATCTCAATTCCAAAAAAAACAATAATAGTGATAAACTTAAAAATACATTTTAAAAGCATGAAATAGCGGGGCATGGTGGCACACGCTTGTAATCCCAGCATTTGGCAGGCTGAGACTGGAAGACCCGGGTTCACGGCCAGCCTCAGCTACCTAGTGAGGCACTCCGCAGCTTAATGAGACCCTGTTTCAAAATAAAGAATAAAAAATAGGGTTGGGGGTATAGCTCGGATAGAATGCCCCTGAGTTCAATCCCCAGTATCACAAAAAATAAAAATAAAAATAAAAATAAAAAGTAAGAAATTGCTATTGAAATTAGTGATGCATCAAACCATTATCTTATTATACTCTGAGAAGAATTCTTAAGTTTGGACTCAAGCATCAAAATGAGCAAAGTCACCTAAAAGAGTTGACTGAGAGGTCATTGTTCAAATTACACTCACATTGCTCTTTAATTTTTGGAGTTCCTTTTTAAAGACTGCCTTCCTACATTACAGATATTATTGTGAATATGCATAAGGGGTCAGATATTTGCTCTTTGAAAATATCCTAAGTTTTTACTAGCTATAAATCAGTTGAACTTGCTCTGGGATCTAAAGAAGGTTTGCAATATGATTAATAACATTTTGTTATTGTTCAATAGTCAGTCAGATATGGTTGGCCAAAATATGAGAGTAATTATGTTGTCTGGCTCCAAAAGTATTTCTGAGGCTGATTCCAAAGAAAGGCTCTTAAAATATGTAGATCTTTGTTAGCATCAGTGATTAAAGGTTTATAGCTTACCAAAGCCTGACAGGTTTGTACAGTCAGAAAAAACTTGGCTCTTAAACCCAAACAAGTCCAAATCCAGGACTAAGTAACTGTATATTTATTCAGCAATTCCAACAGGAATTGATCATTGGATAAACTTATTCTCAGGAATTGTCACCACCTTAATTTACTATGGGGTAGGAAAATAACTCCAGGAGCTTCATCTGTAGTCCAAAAAATGTCTCATCTCTTTTCTGAGACCAACTTCCTCTACCTTGAGGAGGGCTGCATTTTCATCAGGGACAATCTTTTGTGTGTTTGGTATTGGGGATGGAACCCAGAGGCATCCTACTTTTAAACTACACCTGTCACCTATTTTATCTTTTATTTTGAAATAGGGTCTCACTAAGTTGCTGAGGCTGGCCTCCAACCTGCACTTCTCCTGTCTCAGCGTCTCAAGTATTGAAATTATGATGTGCACCACCACACCCAGCTTATCGGGGACATTTAAGTCCCTTGACCTTCAGTTTTCAATCATTTGCTTTGTTTAATCAACCAAATATGTATTCTTTATTCTCGCATTCTTCATATCCATCTAGCCATTTGCATTCTTCCCTTTGAAAAGGTACTACAGCTCATGGACCAACCTGCCCATTTTACCACGTCCCTGCAGGGGAGTGCTGAAAGAGCTGTCTGATCTTTTCAGGTCTCAATTTCCTTGTTTTGTGAAATGATGATGATGTAATGGCTACCTTGCCAGATCATGGAAAGTATTTAAAGAACATTCTTGGCCAAAGATCAAAAGGAGATTCCTTTGCCTTTGATAGGCTTTACGTTGATTAATTTGCTCACTTTATAAGCATTGAGAGAAATTTTCATAACTCCAAGATGAGCCCCAAAGGATTGTCTACAAGTCTTTTAGTTTCTGTTCTGGATAACATTAAGTAGTACTGATCCTCAGCCACCTTTCTGTCAATAGGTTTCTTCCTTTGAATTATCTAAAAAAGATTAAAACAGTGAAGGGGAAGATGTGACACAAGTACCTTCTGAACTCTTTTCCCTGAGAGTAGATGACCCATTTTCTCCTTTATGCATGAATGGTTGACAGGAATGACCTCCAATTCCACTTCTTATTTCTTACTTGGGCCCGAAAATTAGAAATATTTTTCTATCAAAAGTAGTACAAAATGTCAGCAGTTATATTTATCTTAACAAAGATATATTTTGATATTTCATATAGTGTGTAACATATAAAGTATTTATTTTGATTGAGAATAAATTAATATATAAGTGTGTGTGTGTGTGTGTGTGTGTGTGTGTGTGTGTGTGTGTGTATTACTGGGGATTCAACCCAGGAACATTCTACTGAGCTACATTTCCAGCACTTTTTATTTTTTATTTTGAAATAGAGTTTCCCTAAGTTAATAATGCATTGGCCTCCAAACCTAAGATCTTCTTGTCTTAGCCTCCTATGTACTAGAATTATGAACTTGTGCCATCATGCCAGGCTTGGATATAGTATACGTAAAGGTCTAATGCATTTCAATTTGGGACTATTTGACTCAGTTACATTATAGCAGTTTTAATTTTCTAGGCATAAATGTGTTTAGGTCATCAACTCAGAAACCACTATCTACAAGCATTATTCTATTACTAATAGACATTTACTTTGTTACTGAGATTTCTTAATTTCCAACTCTGTAATCTCTTTTCTTATTAGCTTAATCAATGTCAGATATGATCTTTTTCTGCTAGTTCTAAATTAACACTATCCACAAACTGAAGTTTATACCATTTGCCTCAGCTTTTCAAAACCAAGGCTGACACCCCTGCTAATCATAAACATTAAACCAAAATACAATAAGCTACTTCTGAGGTATGTTATCTTCCTTCCTAGGAGTGCATCATAAATTTTGAGCTTCCTATTTTTATAGCCTCTAATGGGCACTAAGAGATTTAGTTTAATTAAAATGACATAAATGCGATGCTAAGTCTGATGCTAGATGCATAGTCTTTTATTATATTCAAAGCAGTGGTCTAGTATGTCAACTGTTGTCCCTTAAAGCAATACCAGTTTTTTGGTTTGTTTATTTTAGTTTCAGTATTGGTATTGGTATTAATGACAAATGAAATTCTAGGACTGTCAGGTGCTCCCATGTGAGAGAGTACAAACATGATCATATTGGTAAAAAGAGAGTAAACAAACTAGTAATTCTGAATGTAGCAACTGAGCAATGTGAGTTTCCCAACCAAACCTGTTTGCTGGTAAAGTTGGGATATCATATATAAGATTATCCCATAAACCTGAAGGCACGTTTTTAGTCTTTGATATTCATTCTCTAGCTGTTGCTAATTCTTCCTGCATGAACTTGAAAATTGAAAGCCATGACTCAAGTTGAAGAAATTTTCCACTTTTTATTCACTTGTACAATTCATCACTGCTGTGGTTATGGTTATCTGTAGCCATTTCACAATCTTCAATTCTTTGAGCAAGTGTGACTTGCTGGATGATCCTGTTGCTATCTCAGTGGATGCCAGAGTGAGTGCTTTGCTGTTTTTTTGTTTTTGTTTTTGTTTTTTGCGGTTCTGGGGGTTGAACTCAGGGTCATTCTACTTCCAAGCTATACCCCCAGCCCTATTTTTTAATTCTTTATTTTGAAATAGGGTCTCACTAAGTTGTGGAGTGCAGAGTGAGTGCTTTGTGACATGAGACCAAAGGCCTCCTCAGGGGCTTGATGGCTTCCCCCACAGTAGGGTGGAGCTGATGATTCTTTCCCACAGGAAGTGAACAAGGCTGCCTTAGTTTATTCCAGCTGGATGGCCTCAGAACAATTGGGATATGCTTTAATTACCAATGAGCCAGTTAAATTTATGCAGAAACTTGAAAAGAAACTTGAACTATTTTCTACTTAAATGCTTAGCATTTCTTGACACCCCCCCCCCTCCCCGGCTCAATATATTGAGCCTTTCTTTCTTGGTGTCATAGTCAAAATGACCTTCATCTGAAGTTTTTATTTTAAAAAATTAGAAACATATTACTCAAAAAACAGTGAATATTACTGAATATTTTATCATAATAATTGAAATATTTTAGGTAAAATTAGATGCTTCTGAACATACTAGTTTACCCTGCTTTCTTGCTATTTACCTAGTGTTAGCTTAGTAAATATTTTGAAAAATTGTAATTAGCATTTGTTCCAATTCACTGATTACTTTCTGTACTTAATAAAACAGTATTCTCTTCCATAAAGGGCTATAGTCTAATATAACCTGGTCTCTATTAACAAAAAATGTCCAAGCACATGATTCGTTTTGCCAGAACATAAATTGGAAGTCCCTGGCTGGTCTCCATGTGCAGCCTCCTCCAGGAAGGACTGCCAGTTCACATTCAATTTCCTCCAGACTTCTACAGACAAGGGCAAAGTCTGCTAAAAGTTGGCTTGCTTCCCATCAAAGAGAAAAGTCTTAAATTCTAAGTTCTAAATAGAGCAGAAGGTTAGGAGGATGATTCTGATAAAGTTATAACTTCAGCCTTGGAAAATAATAGCCTTCATCAGAGATATGGAATTATGAGACCCAAATTAGGAAAAGAAAGATTAAGAGAAGGCCTGGAGACTTGGCTGAAGTAGGACAATATGGATTGAAGGCCTTGGGACTTGGCATACCTTTGAGTTCTATTCCAACTATGACAATAGAGGTATCTAGTAACTATGTACAAATAGGTTATGTTTTAGAAATG
>PVLC010039362.1:0-14398 GCA_004027655.1 Graphiurus murinus
TACCAAGCATAATTAGTTCCTGGAAATAGTAACCAGTTCCCCTGGTTAGCTGTTTTTCTCCTATCATACTTTGTAAATTTGCTAATTTTCCTGGTCTTAATACTTTCTGTGGATTTCAGCCCACCAACTTGAAGTCTCTGAACCCAGTGTTTGGAAGAGATACAATCTGTTGTCATTTGTAAGTCAGCCCTGGCACACCACTGGTACAGAAGCCACCTCCCCTCTATGACTTGCTGTAGAACACAATGTCACTTCTGTCGCCTACTGTTGAAAGCTACCCAGCCAGTTAAGGAATTGAGCTCATATATAAAGAGAGGCCATTTTATTAACCTAAACTTAATCTAGTGGTTCTCAAATTTTCTTATATATCAAAATCATTTGGAGGGGTTGCTAAAAATACAGATTTCTAAGTACGGCTCCCAAAGTGTCTGATTAACAGACACTTAACAGACATTGAAATGGACTGAATTTACTTATCTTACAGATGCTCAGGTGCTGCCAACAGTGTTAGGGGACACACCGAAGAGCCACTGCCTTGCCATACACTTCTGAAGCACAATTATCTGAGACTCCAAATTAGATTTAGTAATGGATCACATAGGTTCTTATCCCCCAGTTCTGAGCTTCACATATCAGAAATCTAAGCGTCCCTATGTATCTGACATCTCAGGTCCAGGTTGTGCATTCGATAAACATGTGTAATTGCTCTTTAGATGGTGTGACTTAACTCAGGTTGTGTGTCTGCATAGTGTCAGCTCTGTACAATCTTCTGCAGTTACACTTGTTACCACTAGATGAAGCTCCTGCTGCTTTTGCTCTCTTCTCTAAGAGAAAAGTGATGTGTCACTGCTAGATGGCATTGATTGGAATTTAACATTTATTACTAGAATGACTCAAAGATGCTGTACTCTGGGGGCAAGGTGACTAGTCTTATCTTGTTCATGCCAATAAAGTACAGAAATCTGGGAGTTAAAAGTACACACAAGCCATGTGTGGTGACACATGCTTGTAATTCCAGTACTTGAGAGACTGACACAAGAAGATCGCAGGTTCACAGCCAGCCTCAGTGAGACCCTCCACAACTTAGTGAGACCTTGTTTCAAAATAAAGAACAGAATATAGGGCTGGGGGTATAACTCAGAGGTAGAGTGTGCCTGAGTTCAATCCCCAGTACTGAAATAAATAAAATAAATAAATACATAAATAAATAAATACATAAATAAATAAATAACAGGGCTGTAGGTATAGCCCAGAGGTAGAATGCCCCTGGGTTCAATCCCCAGTGCCACGAAAAAAGTTTTTTTTTTTTTTTTTTTTTTTTTCAGTACTGGGGATTGAACTCAGGGGCATTCTACCTCCGAGCTACACCCCCAGCCCTATTTTTTATTCTTTATTTTGAAACCGAGTCTCACTAAGTTGTGGAGTGCCTCACTATGTAGCTGAGGCTGGCCGCGAACCCGGATCCTCTGGTCTCAGCCTCCCGAATGCTGGGATTACAAGCATGCGCCACCACGCCCGGCTGAAAAAAGTTTTTTTAAGAAGTACACATAATTGATCTTAGTTGTTAACTATTTATTTAAAAATGTATACCCATCTCACCTTCCCTTACACTGACTAGTTTCATACTGAATGTTCGCTTCAGGGAAGTGCAAACACAGGATATCATGGGAAAGAGAAAGCCTCTATTTCCTCCAAGTTAAAATTTGGGAATTAGCTGACTCAACATATTTTCAAAAGTATAACCATGAATTCACCCATGTTTATTTAGTTTACAGATTTGTTAGAGGATAACAGATAGATGCAGGATTTCTATAGAAAAAGGTGGTAGGAGCAGCCACTGACCGAAAGAGGATGCTGTGCAAGGGGCTTGTTTTTCAGCCTGGTCTGCATATCAAAAATTCTCAGAGTCCTGGAGCAGTTAGAGACACTGTTGAAGGAGTGAGTGTTGGGCTAGGGAGGCTAAACCTTAGCGTGTGAAAGTACTGAATAGTTCCACTATCAACACTGTAGAGCATTATAAAGTGATCAGGCTGGGTGTGGTGGTGCATGCGGCTGAGACAGGAGCATAGCAGGATTCAAAGCCAACTTCAGCAATGTAGCAAGATTCTTAGCAACTTAGTAAGAACCTGTTTAAAAATTAAAAAATAAAAAGGACTGGGGTTGAAACTCTAAAGTAGAATGCCCCTGGGTTCAATTCCCAGTCCCGGATGCATCATACACATACACACACACACACACACACACACACATATACACGTGATCAGACATCTATTCCTATTGAAATGATTCTGTTAAATGAGGATAAATGCCTTCAGAAGGCCCAGAAGATACCAGGGGCATTCTACTTCCGAGCTACACCCCCAGGCCTATTTTTTTTTTTATTCTTTATTTTGAAACAGGGTCTCACTAAGTTGTGGAGTGCCTCACTAGGTAGCTGAGGCTGGCCGCAAACCCGGATCCTCTGGTCTCAGCCTCCCAAATGCTGGAATTACAAGCATGCGCCACCACGCCGGGCTTCCAGAAGACCTTTTGTGGGATCTTAGGGAATTTTATTGGTGGAATGAGGGGTGGAGAAGTGGGGAGGGCATGTACCTCCATAGCAGTAATGTCACACCAGGTAATTACTAACCTTCCTATTAAAGACAACCATAAACACTGACACAATATAATATAAAAAAGTCTTTATAGCATGAAAAACTACAGAGATAGTGAAGAATTTTTGGGCTACTATTTTAGAGAGGATGTGGAGCCAAGCAGTGAACCATGGATTCTAGGACACTACAGGGCACTTGAAGATCTGGAAGAGGAAGCTGAGAGGGTGACCACCCATTTGTAGCCTCCTAGGAACAGGGGTTACAAAACCTGAGTCTAAGATCTGCTAAGATTAATGGAAAAGCAGCTCCTTATACCCAGGAGCTGACCTGGCACTCACAGTCAGGCCTTAGTGTTGTTGAACAAAAACCATTTCACAGAATATCAGCAGCAGACTAAACTATTCTCTGACTCTGTTGGACAAACACAAGGTAACTCCATAATTATATCTGAATACAGGCAATTATAAACACTATACAAACCACAAAAATGACCTGCTCTCTCCCTACCCCAACTAATGTGAGTGACTGCCGTTTCTTTACTTATTTAAATTTCCCTCCTTAGTAAGAAATCCAGTTATGGAACTACTCCCACTTCTTGAGAGCATATAAATCAAAACAAAGCCTTACTTCATTTAATCCTCCCAAATTTTTTTTTTTTATACTGGGGATTGAACCCAAGGGGCACTCTACCTCTGAGCTATACCCCTAACCCCGTTTTAATTTTTCTTTTTTTTTTTTTTTTTGTGGTACTGAGGATTGAACGTGGGGGCATCCTACCTCTGAGCTATATATCCCAAGCCCTATTTTATTCTTTATTTTGAAACAGGGTCTCACTAAATTGAGGAGGGCCTCACTAAGCACTAAGGTGTTGAGGCTGGTCCTGAATCTGCAATCCTCCTATTTCAGCCTCCCAAGTACTGGGATTACACGTGTGTGCCACAATGCCTGGCAAGTCATGTATAATGGGCCTTTTCTGACACTCTAGCTGAGATGCCTCATGGTTCCTCATAATGTGTGTTCTCTCTTGCCTCAAGAAGCAACAAACCATACCTATGAAAAAAAATTGCCAGCTACCTTCATACCTCACTGGGAGGGTAGACTTTTTATTACTATAATATATTTGAGCTTTGTGCAGAGACACTGGTAAGTTATTTGGAAATCATCTGATTATTTGGATCTTGATTTTCAGGTTTGGTAGGTGGGACTGGAACAGAGGTTTATCTAGAGCTAATTAGTTCCCACAACTGAGGCAAGACCAGTTGGTGTATGCTACCCATTAGTCAATTCATCTTGAGGTCCTGCAGTCTGACTGGTGGGCGCAGACACTATTTCTGTCTCTCTGGGAGCATCATGCAGTGTTTCCTCTAATCCTTCCCATTGGTTCAGTCTCTGGCTGCAGTATTTTCTGCAGGTATATGTTGACAATTGATCAGCTGAATCCTCAAGGGGAACCCTTAGTGGGTTTCCAAAGCCTGCCTCCTCCAGCTCTTGGTGTTCATCCTATGAATCTTGCTTTTTCAGACTCTATCTCCTTCTCCTCGACCTGAAGGTTCTGCCTCCCTAGGAAGCAGTCTGGATCTTGCTCAAGTCAGGAAGCTGGGACAATTGCAGGACTTGCCGTATTTGTTCCCTTCTCATTACAGATCACTGTCTTTGGTTGCATTATATTCACTATCTTGCAAAAGACAGACTAGGAGCTGGGCATGGTGATGCATGCCTGTAAACGCAGTACTTGGGAGCATAGGCAGGATGATTACAGGTTCAAGACCAGTCTCACCAATTTAGTGAGACTATCAGCAACCTAGCAAGACCCTGTTTCAGAAACAAAAAGTAAAAAGGGCTAGGGGTATATTTCAGAGGTAGAATGCCCCTAGAGTCAATTCACAATACAAACAACATCAACAAAAAAGATGGACTATATTTTGTTCATTTTGGGAGACAGGCATTTCAATGAGAGGGTAAAGCAAACTTCCTATTAGATCTTGGACAGAGGCAGAGGTTATTTTTTAGTTAAATCTTTAAGAAGCAACATGTCAACATAATATTGATTTGGTTTAAGCGGTTGGCTTTTAACAGTTGGTTGGAAGCACAAAAATTTACTTTCACAATAAAGTATTTAACAAGCTCCGAATCACTCTGGCTTACAACCACTTTTTGTTTGAACATATGCCATCAGTTATCTAGGTAATCTTTGATGGGAGAATGACAAATGCACTGGAGTTTTTCATTTGGCTCATAAATAAGGGTTTAAAATGTGATACAATTTCACTTGTCTAATGCCAGTCTTATTTATTATTCCATTCCACTTTAACAACATACTTTTTTATTATTGTATTTTTCTGTTTTTGTTTTTAGGATATTCTTTATTGAAGACATGCTAAAGACGTCAGTTTTTGAAAAACCATCTTCCTGTTTATTACTGATTTAAAATCCTGAGGTTGTGCTTTTTAATTTTCTGATGAAAACAAATGAGCTTAAAAGAAGCTACAGAATGCATTTAATAGGTTAACCCCCAACCTCCAGCCCTGGATATTTGTATCAGACATTAGGTCTTCATACTAACAGAAACATTATTTTTTTCTTTAAATTAAAAAACATAGAAACCATATTATAGTTTTTGCCACTATTTTATATAAAAATGAACAAAGGCATAGTAAGAATTCTGTGAAGTACTTCTAACCATTTTTTAATAGGTTCTTTTGAAAGCAAATAAAAAGCAAAGAAGAGGAAGAAATTTTTAAAACTGTAAGTTGGTTCTATATGTAGAAGGACAAGTGTCTATCATCAACGAAGACCAAGCCATGACTATGTTAGAGTACAAAATTCAACAGCCCATCCTTGCACAGGAGATTCAGGAGCATTTCATCTATCAGGAGGCCACTTAGCATTTCACTCACCTAAAACAAGCAGCATTAGGAAATCATTTTTAGAGCTTCTGAGTGCCTCTAACTAGCTTCACTTGCTAATTTTTCGGTTTACAACACATCAGAAGAAACAACTTTGAAAAAGGTCTAAGGTGAGGTTGAGGACAATTGAAGGGAAAAACACAAGGTAATAAAAATTTAGCAATAATAGAAGAGTTGAAACAAACTTGGGATAGTAACCACAAGAATTCAAAAAGTTAACAACATAGAGTCATTTATTACCTCTCATTGGCCTCAAGGCAGCAATTTATCACAATATTAAATAACCACTGATTATTACCATAAAAGTCACTGGTGCAAGTAAGCAAATTTAAAGTTGATGAAGCATTTATAAACATTTTTTACATATTGTCTCAAGTTGATTCTGAGATTGACAATAATTTTCTGTAACAGTTAAGGAGAATATCATCATTGAAGATTTGCAGATGTGAAAGTGATTTATTTTAAGACTATGACTAAGACCTAATTCTCTGGATTCTAGGTCCAGTTTGTAATGCAAGTTTGAGTCATTCAGATTTAAATCTGTTGAGAACACTGTAGGGGGATGAAAACATTTGTAATGCACTTGACACAGATTCTGTTAAAAATTAGTAAAATCTTAAGCTGGGCATGGTGGCGTACGCTTGTAATCCCAGCATTTGGGAGGCTGAGACCGGAGGATCAGGTTCTTGGACAGCCTCAGCTACCTAGTAAGGCCCTCTGCAACTTAGTGAGACCCTGTTTCAAAATAAAGAATAAAAAATAGGGCTGCAGGGGTAGTTCGGAAGTAGAATGCCCCTGAGTTCAATCCCTAGTACCGCAAAAAAAAAAAAAAAAAAAAGAAGAAGAAACTGATAATTTAGGGAAGAATATGAAGCACAAACAGATTCGTTTAAGGGAGGGACAAGTAGAATTAACCAAACAGATGCCTATAGTTAGGAAGTGAAAAGGTTGCATGTGCCACTTCCAAGGTGACTTCTTAGCTGGGTGGAGTGGCACAGGGCTATAATCCCAGTTCTTGGGATGGTGAAATGGAGGACTGAAGGTTCAAGGACAGCCTCATAAACTTAGTAAAACTGTTTCAAAGTGAAAAACAAAAAGGGCTGGGGGTGTAGCTCAAAGGTGGGTTTAATTTGCAGTGCCCAAACCAAACCAAATCAAGGTAGATTCTTGGAGGCGACATTTATCTTGTGGCCAGCTTACAGAGGAGACACTGAAAGTGTCACATGGATACCCTATGCTGCATGTCGTGGCAACTTCAGTAAAGATGAGGAAACACTGGGCTCAACCACAAATGGAAAGTACCCCAGCATGCCTGAAGTGTGGAACAAGTATTGGGCAATCTGAAAAGAAAAAGCTAGAAGCTAAAAACATTAACAGTCGATTCCCTCATTCAGCTGCTACATATGAAGGATCTCTTCCATGCCAGCTCTGCTCTTGACTCTGTATATTCAGCAGGGAGCAAGAAAAGTCCCTGCCTGCAAAAAGCCTCTGCTCTAGTGGGGAGACAGGCAAAACAAACAAAAAGCAAGCAAGCAAATGGTCATATAAAATGCAGTATCAGGCATTGATAAGTGCTAAGGAAATAAAGCCTAGGCAAGGGACCTGGATGGTGGCACTCTGGATTTGGGAAGGAGTGCTATTGTTTAGGAAGCCAACGAGGAGGCACTCTAAGTATGACAGAGTTCAGAAAGGGAGACATCTGTGTTCTCTAAATAGCAAACATCCCAAAGCTCATTCTTTTACAAGGAAAAGCACATTAGAAACCTCTTTTGATGAGAAATCATTTTAATAAGCTATGAAGTAGGATTCTACTCAACCTTCTCTCCTAGGATTCTGTAGCTCAATTAGATCTCCCTGTTTCTCCATTCTCTATCATGGGTGGGGTGAGCTCCCTCACCTTGGAGAACTCGAATTCTGTGAACAGGCCCATGAGAGCTTCTTTTCTTTGTCTCCTTCTCCCTCTCATTATTTCCAGACATCCTCTTCCATCCCTGATGCCCTTCTCACTGCATGAGATGCTATTCTTAGAGACCCCATTCAGCCTTGTGAATCTGGCCCTAGGTTAGATTGCCTCTTTGATTTGCCCTCTCTACTTTATCCAATTCTTCAACCAGGTTGAGATAATAAAATATAGAAATTGGGGAGCTGAGCATGGTGGCACACGCTTGTAATTCCAGCATTTGGGAGGCTGAGACCGGAGAATCCAGGTTCTCGGTCAGCCTCAGCTACTTAGTGAGGCACTCCACAACTTAGTGAGACCCTGTTTCAAAATAAAGAATAAAAATAGGGCTGGGGATGTAGCTTGGAGGTAGAATTCCCCTGAGTTCAATCCCCAGTACCGCAAAAAAAAAAAAAAAAAAAAAAAACTACAGGAGCAACAGCCACTGGGGATGCTGGAAACAGAACCTACCTTGCCAACAGGCTTCTATTCTGAAGTTACACTTATTGGTTCATCCTACAGAAAGTTTTCGTGCTTTCCAAGCTAAACCTCTTGTCTTAAACCTTACTCACACCTATCCAATAAAGAACCAGCTAGCCCTGCCATCAGGAAGTATTCAAATAAAGTTTTGAATCTTAAAATACAAAGTGAAAGCAAAAGTAAATTCGGCTCCATTCAAATCTGCAGCAGCATGGGTTAAGGTAATGTATCAACATTTTTCTTGGGTTTATCTTTAAATCACAGTTTTTTTCAGGGAGGATAATGACCTAAACTGAAGGTAGAGAACTGCTGTGTTGAAGAGGGCTTTTTCATTTAGGTTAAGGCTCTGGGGAAAGGGCTGGCATTCCTGCCCTGGAAAGTGTGCAGTTGTGGGTGGGACTTGACCTAAGATCCTTCTAATTATAGATTGACTCGCTCCCTTTCAGGGACTTTAGCATTCCCCACATATCTGTAGCAGTTCTTGTGTTTTCTTTGCTGCAGTGCTATTTAAGGTATAGGACAGAATGATGGCAAGTCCACTAGACCAAGGGCCAGCAAGCTATGATTTAATCTTTTGTCTGTTTTGAGCTTCTTGTAAGAACTTGGGAAAGTCGCTTGCCCTAAGTTTCTTTATCTGGACACTAAGGGATTGTACCAACTGGCCTTCAAAATCCTCACCAGATTTAAAGTTAAAGGCTATTAGAGTAAATGTCAAGGCTTTTCTCTCCATTCTTATCAGTAAGAAATACTTCCTGGTGATGTCTTTAAAGAGAGGCAGAGGCTTTCCTTTATGGAGGCCAAGGAAGGCAAGTTTCCATGATCACAGCAGTGGTTTAATATCTGATATTCCGAACACTTCCCGTGTGGTAGGTGCCACATGCTCTACACGAACCTTTCACATTCAACCCTTCTAACATAAGCAAAGTATAATTATTAGTTATGATTATTACAGTTTTATAAGCAGATGTTCAAAAAATCAGAACATTTGCCAAAGATCATACAGGACTTTGATGAAGCTCCTGTTGGAATCCGGGTGCTCTGATTTCAAAGCCCAGGATTTCAAAGACCAGGAAACGATTCGATTTTTTAAATCCTCAGTAATTCAATATAATAGACTAATTATGACTTTTATTAATTAGTGATTCTTATAAAAATGAACAGTGAAATTTGGTAGGTCTAACATATATATATATATATATATATATATATATATACATATTTTTTTTTTTTTTTTATGTGGCACTGGGGATTGAATTCAGGGCTGCTCCACCCCTGAGCTCCACCCCCAGCCCTTTGTAATTCTTTTACTTTTTATTTTTATTCATTTACATGGTGCTGGAGTTGAACCCAGGATCATTCTACCTCTGAGCTACACCCCTAGCCCTGATTTATTTTTTATTGGGAAACAGGGTTTCACTAAGTTGCTAAGAGCCTTACTAAGTGGCCGAGGCTGGCTTTGAACCTATGATCCTTCTGTTTCAGCCTCCCGAGTACTGGGATTACAGGCATGGGCCAGCATACCCAGCTTAGTAGCTACAATTTAATGCTTATCTTAAAAGGGAGAAAAAAAAAAGTCTCATTATTTAAGCATTATTTTCTTTTCTTTTTTGGTTCCTTTACTGATACCCATTGGTTTGCATTGATATTGCAAGTTGGGAAATTGAAGTAATTGGACAATTAATTATGAAGGACGTGTTAATTATAAAAAAAGAAAAAGAAAACCACTTTTGGGATTAAACTGGAACAGGGAGAAGGTAAATAGAGGCAGGTGGCTGGGCAGAAGACAGAGGTGAACTACCTAAGTTAATTATATTGATTGTTCTAATTTTATGTTCTCTGATAGGAAGAGTCTGCTTTAATTCTATTTACAGACACAGTAAATTCAGTTTGATTTGTGTTTTCAAGCATAATAGGAGGGGAAAAAGACCAAAGCAATGTTTAAGGTATTTTCAGTTGGGAGGCTGAGATAAGAGGATCACAGGTTCAAAACAAGACTTAGCAACTTAGTGAGACTTTCAGCAACCTAGCAAGACCCTGTTTCAAACCAAAAAAAAAAAAAAAAAAAAAAAAAAGGGCTGAAGGTTAGTTCAGAGGTAGACACATACACACACACATACACACACACACACACACATGATATTTTCAGAATATTATAACTCAATTTTTATTTCCATTGCTTTTTTATTTTATTTTGTTTTTTAGGGACTGGGGATTAAATCCAGGGGTATTCTATTTCTGATCCATACCCCTAGCCTTATTTTTATTCTTTATTTTGAAACAGAGTCTCACTAAGTTGCAGAGGGCCTCATTAAGTAGCTGAGGCTGGCTGAGAACCTGCAATCCTTCTGTCTCAGCCTCACAAGTACTGGGATTACAAGCGTGCACCATGCCCGGCTCCATTGCTTTTGATATATTATTTAAACATCTAGTTCAATCAGCATCCTTTACACTAATAGCCATAAAATATAACTTTTTTTTTTTTTTTTGTGGTACTGGGGATGGAACCCAGAGGCATTCTACCTCCGAGCTATACTCTCAGCCCTGTTTTTTATTTATTTATTTATTTAGAAACAGGGTCTCACCGTTGTGAAGGGCCTCACTAAGTAGCTGAAGCTGGCCACGAACCCGGATCCTCTGGTCTCAGCCTCCCAAATGCTGGGATTAGAAGCGTGCGCCACCATGCCCGGCTCTAACTTTGTTCTATTTATGATATGTTATTTATCAAAAGAGGTTGAGCTCAATATCATTAAAAATATAAGTAATAATATTTGCTATCCAAAGAATATAGAAAATTCTCTGTGACCTGCCAAGGCAAAGCAGAAGTGTCCTGCACAGTTTACTTTCAGAAATTCTGGCACACTCTTAGAATGATGAAGCTGCACACCTGTGCTCTGCTCATTGCACAGGGATCCATTCCACTCAGTTTAAGGGAGAGGCCTTCTTATTTGAGTTTAAAGGACCTTTATCTGTAATAACCAGATGATAGCTTAATTTCTATTTTATTTTATGGATATTGCCTTGATTTAGATAGAAAGCAGTCTCCCCCATTCATACATATCTTTTTATATTTTTAAGGTTTTATTTGTGAACTGAAATTTTTTTCTTCATGTTATAAGTGTTTTTCTTTCTTTCTTTCTTTTTTCTTCTAGATGACATCTGCTTATTGAAACAGATTGTTCAGATCTTGCGTGTGACATAGCTGGAGCCAACGCAGTGTGATGAGATTTAGCCTGAATATTAACTTGTCTTCTGAAGAATAGATTCAGTGTTCCGTTCTTCTGCAATGGTTAATTCACACAAAAAGCTATTTTTGAATATTTACTTGGGATTTTTCTGCCTGGAAGTCATCCTGCCCCAACTATGTATCTGTTCTCAGTTCTCAGTACCATCTAGTTATCAGTTCAGTAAGGACCCTGGGCCTTCCCCAGTAGCCACCAATGGGGAACCATTTCCTTGGCATGAGTTGAGGCTCCCTACTGAGGTCATTCCCCTCCACTATGATCTTCTTGTCCATCCAAATCTCACCTCTCTGGACTTTGTTGCATCTGAGAAGATTGAAGTCTTGGTTAGAGATGCCACCCACTTTATCATCTTGCACAGCAAAGACCTTGAAATCATGAATGCCACCCTTCAGTCAGAGGAAGATTTGCGATACAGAAAACCAGGGAAAAGGCTGCATGTTTTGAATTACCCTGCTCATGAACAACTTGCACTGATGGTTCCAGAGAAACTTATGGCTGACCTGAGATACTGTATAGCTATAGACTTTCGGGCCAAGTTAGCTGATGGCTTTGAAGGGTTTTATAAAAGCACATACAGAACTTTCAATGGAGAAACAAGGTAAGGTCTCGTTTCAATCATTTACAATCTCGTGATACTGTCCTTACGGGTCACATCTCTTTGTCAGTAGCCTGCTTCAGCAATCATTTATGAGAAATCCAATAAATTGTGGGGGACTTGGAAGAAGGAGAAGCTCTACCATTCCCTAAGTACACCACAGTGGAAATGGGAAGACCAGATACAGAGGCATACACAGCTGAAGGAAGGATAAGTGGCTAAGAGGAGAGGCCAGTATATGACTGTAGTAACACAGACATGCTCATATATAGGGGAAGAGGTGGACAGTACTGACAGGGCTGAAATAGGGAGACTTCTCAAGGAAGGTGAGTCTTGACTGGGACCAGAGGGAAAAGTGAGACTTGGGTTGGAAGAGTAAAAGTGAGAAAGTGTACATTGCCAGGAAATGGTGTCATTCAAATCCAGTAGGCAGCAAGAAGGAAGAAGTCTGGAGAACTGAGAAATATGGTCTATCTGTTCAACTCCCCTTCACTCAGCACCTGCTATATGCACGTGTCAGGTGCTGTGCTGGACACAGTGGCAAAAGAGTCAACAAGGACAAGAAAATAAATGAAATGGACAAGGAAAATGGTAAAATGGTAACTGCTATGAAGGAAATAAAGCAAGGCACTACAACAGAGAGAAAGCATAGCTAGAGGTAGAGGTTGGGGCTAATTGAGATGAGTTGGCAGTAAAGTCTTGACCAGGGAGGTGCACTGAAACTTGGACCTGAACTGAGAAATAGAGAGAGAATCATGAGAACATCTTGAGGAGAGTACAAAGACTTTAAGGCCTGCCTGATTGAGAAAAGGCCAGTGTGGGTGGAGGCGTGTGAACCAGGGAGAGACGGGCCAGATCATGCAGTGCCTTAGAGCACAAGTGCGCTGAACGGGAAGTCTTTGGAACACGTTGATCTGACTTATGCTTTGTAGAGACCAAGTGTGTGCTGAGGATATGTTACAGGGAGGAAAAAGCAGAGCAATCATTTGGGAGGCTATTGCAGTCACCCAAGTGAGAAGTGATGCTAAATTTGGGCCAGACCCATGACAGTGCTTATGGAGGAAAGTGACTAAACTTGGCATTAATTTTGGAGAGCCAAACAACAGAGTTTGGAACTGAAGAGGGTGGAGGATGTAGGGTGGGTGACTAGCTGGCCTGCTGCATACTTGCTCTTCCTTCCACACCTTGGGTGTTCCTTGGCCACGGGGGCCTCAAGCACCCACCCCACAGGCCCAGCCATCCACTTAGGACAGCTCTTCCCGAGGCCCATCTCTGCCCATTCCCCTTGGTGACTCTTCCCCTCAGTACAGACTCAGTTCTCGGGGACCCCTTCTTTTTTTTTCAGGGTCTCACTAAGTTGCGGAGGGCCTCACTAAGTAGCTGAGGCTGGCCAAGAACCCAGATCCTCCAGTCTCAGACTCCCAAGTACTGGGATTACAAGCATGAGCCACCATGCCCGGCTCGGGGACCCCTTCTTGGGCCCAGCATAGTACTGGAAAAGAAACATCAACTCCTATCACTAGGTAACATATGACTAGTGATAGATTTTTTGGGTTTTTTTTGTTTGTTTTTAAAACAATTTTATTAAGATATAATTATTGTATCATACAATTCATCCACTTAAAGTGTAACATTTTGAGGGTTTTTAGTAGAGTCACAAAAATGTGTACCCATCACCATGATCACTTTTAGAACACTTCCTTCCCCACAGAGAAACCCCACATCGAACTTTACCACTAACCACTATAGCACCCCCTCCCCAGCCCTAAGCAACCATTAATCTTTTTTATGTGCTTATAGACTTGCCTCTGCTATACATTTCATGTAAATGGAATCATCAATATACAGTCCTTTGTGACTGGGTTTTTTTTCACTGAGCACAATTCTTTCAAGGTTCACTGTGTTGTGACATGTATCAGTACTCCACTCCATTTATTGCCAAATAATATTCCAACGTATGACTATACCACATTGCATGTATCCTTTCATCAGTTGATGGACACTTAAAAAAACAAAAAAAAACCACCAATAACCAACACATAGATTTACCCTATGATTCAGCAATTCCATTTGTAGGCACATACCTAGGAGAAATGAGAACATATGTGCGCAGTGATGGAGTTTCAAGTTTTTATTTCTCCAAGTAAAAAATACATCGTACATTTCAGGGATGCCATTTTGGGAGCTGTGGGAGGTTATAGGGCCAGATATCTGAAGTGAGAGCTGGAGAAGTTTCCAGCAAGCCTCTCATCATTGATCAAAGGCCATTTCTGGCTCTTTTCCTGATGTTGTGATGACTCTGAATCAGTCCCTCAGTAGTCCTAACATGTAGAATAAATACAGTGCACAATGTCAGTTGAGTCTAATAGACCTCTCTCTCTCTCTCTCTCATACACACACACACACACACACACACACACACACACACACACACACACAATTAAGTGGACAAAAGGATTTTTGTTTTGTTTTGTTTCTGTTTCTTTGAGAAGCAGGGAGCCACTACTTAGCATGTGGAGTTAAAATCAAAGGGTCATTGTTTTGCTTTTCCAACATAGACACATAGACACATAGACTTAATAGAACTAAAATTTTGCATTAGTGAAAATTCTTCTAGACACTTAGGATTTCTTTACATTTGT
>PVLC010039363.1:0-14318 GCA_004027655.1 Graphiurus murinus
TCTCCAGATGAAAAAGGAGAGACCCTCGAAAGCAAAGAAGTTGATTTAGCCGAGGGGGTTGGACGGGGGCAGGGGGGACACTAATGTGTATCAAGGTCACTCACTGAACTGAACTTGAGAGGGAGGGAGGGCGAGGGAGCCGGGTGGGAATTTGGGGAAGGGACCAAATGAGAATTGTGAGCACATGTATCATTATCAATTTGCACCTACCAAAGATGTATGCTTACAATGTATGAATAAAAATAAAAATTAAAAAAAAAAGAAAATATGTAGAAGAAATGAAAACTTGAATTTGGGGATCAGACAGATATGGACTGGGGTCTAGTTCAACTGCTCATTATCATCAATGTTACGTGATTTACTAATGACATACTCCCCTTCAAAAAGGAAAAAGAAACATTTAGGAGTATATTCACTTGAATTTCAAAGGTTCCAGAAATACTTTTTTTTTCATAGATAACATTACTCTTCCTAATTATTTATTTTCTTTGCATGTAGCTTTGGAATACTCACCACAAAAAAATAGAACTCCTATGTGACTGGTGTTCTCTGACTAATGCTACGTTAAGATTCATAGCATAAGCACAAGAAGAAGCATAAATACGTTTGTGTTATTTTGCTTTCCTCTTGTGCTTCTACTATCTGCAGCCAGAAGAACGTGTCCTGGTGAGTCACTGTTCCCAGTACCAGGAGTACATGGAGGAAGCCCCATGGCCTGACCCACAGTCTGCAGCACGTACAGCCACACCATGCTCCATCAAGATCAAGGCCAACAGAGACATGCAAATAAGAAGAGACACTGATGGGAGCAATTTGTATTCAGGGATCTAATAAAACAATTCATTCCTTTCCATATTGAGGTCATAACAATTTGTAAAATTGGCACATGCATCAGATGAGTAAAATATATCAGCCTTAATTAGTGAATGGAGAGCTGGATGTTTTAGTCTCAAAGTTCTGAGTTCTTTACTCAGTGAAAGAGCAGCTGGTAACTCCCTCTGGATTCACAAAACCCGCAACTGTGCGGCAGAGAGCAGAAGAGAATGCATGTCTGAGTGGGAATCCAGATCATGAACTCAAATGCAGGGGTTTGAGAAGCCTAAGGAAGAGCCTGTTAAATTTCTTCTTTTAATTTTCAATGATCAGATAAATTGCTCTTTCTCCTGGCAATGAAATACAGGAGTGGGAAGACTTAAGAGGGACTTAGAAAATACCTTCATGGAAAGGAAGCGATAGACAGGATGCTCTTCCAAAATTGTGCACACCTTCATGCAGTCCTGCAGACTGCATCCCCTGAACACACCTCTTCTGAAAGCTTACTCTGTGATGACCACGGTGTGACTACTGTGTAACCACAAAGATGAATAGTATAATTGCTTCCCTCAGGGAACTTAAATACTCGAGGAGTCTGACTCAACATAACATAGGATGGTCAGTGTATAATCAAGGTCAACGAAAGACAACATGGCAAAAATAAATAAGTAGGTAAGTAAGTAAATAAATACATTGAAAGTATATTTCTGTGGAGATTCATATTTGCATGCCTATTGATGGAAGGCATCTGGTCCTTATCTGAAAAATTCATGGGTACTTGTACTCCTTGACTTTGAGATGTGACACATGAGAAATAAAAAATCAATTGATCTGAGTTCATAACTGGGCTACCAGAAGCAGGAAAAGATAAAGAAATTCAAAACCAACCATGATAACTTAAATAATTTCAACTATGAAAACAACAGTGTGAGCATTGAGTTCTTAGAAACATCCTGCTGGGCTGGGCATGATGGTGCATACCTGTACTTGGGAGGCTGAAACTGGAGGATTGCAGGTTTGAAGCCAGCCTCAGAAACATTATGAGGCTCTCAGCAACTTAGTAATAATCTGTTTCAAGTAAAATAAATAAATAAATAAATAGGGCCAGGGGTGTATCCCAGAGGTAGAACAGCCCTGTGATGCATCCCCATTAAAAAAACAAAACAAAAACAAAATAGAAATGCTATACTTGTATTAGTATGTTAAATAAGTCAGATAGGAAAGGACAGATGTCAACGAGATGATTTAAGGAGTGGCTCAAGCAATAAAAACCAAAACCATAAAGAACCAATTTATGGGAAGAGGAATGGAAATGTAACTCAAGTGTAACATGAATTTTTATTCTGTCCAGATACATATATATATAATATTTTATATATTATATATACACACATATACACATACATGGATATCTATATATACACATGCATATATACATATATACACATACATGAATATATATATACAAATACATACAAATATATACATATATACACATACTACATATGTGTGCATGCTTTATATACACACATGCATATATATAGTATATATACACAAATTGTACATATAATTATGTGTATTATATATATATATATATATATATATAATTTATGTGTGTGTGGTACTGGGGATTGAACCCAGGGACATTCTACCTCTGAGCTACACTCCCAGCCTTTTTTATTTTCTGTTTTGAAACAGGGTCTCAATAAATTGCAAAGGGCCTCACTAAGTTGCTGAGGCTGGCTGTAAACCTGTGATCCTCCTGCCTCAGCCTCCTAAGTATTGGTATTTTAAGCATGCACTACCACAGGGACTATATATATATATCAAATATTTTACATATATTATATATACACACATACATACACATATACATACACATACATGCATACCTATATATACACATAAATACATACATATATATGCATATATGAATATATATACAAATACATACAAATATATACACACATATATTGTTTCATTAGAAATTATCAAAGGAAGGCTAGAAACAGACATAAACTTAATATCCTGGAAACATTTTGAAAAAAAATCTCTTGAAGGCTAACCAAAAAAGATAAAAATCTCTGCAGGAAAATACGAATAAGGCTGGAAACCCTAAACATATCAAAAAAATATTCAAAACTACAAGACAAATAAAGTCTGCCTAATAATCATTGAATGATTAATACATGTAAAAATTAACACATGAAAAATTAAAAAATAAAAATGAAAATACTCGGACATCCAATAATAATCAAGAAGTCACTAAATAGATATATAGTGGAAATATAAATTGGCATAAACATTCTATGTAATAAACTGCTGGCAATCCACCACTACCTCTCAAACACTAAAAAATTGTTATGTCTTTCAGCAAAGAAATATACTTTTCCAAAAGGAAATAATGCATATATAAAATATTAAAACAAGATTTTCATTGTAAAGTATACTACTGCAGTAAATTAGTATCAACTTACAACCAACAATAAGGTTAAATTTAGTTTCCCCCATAAAATGAGATTAATTTAGTTAATTAAAAATGATATAGTGGGATATTCATGTATGATATAAAGTAGAGATACCATTGGAAAGACACATTTATGAAATATTTCCTTCCTGGCATTACTTATTCTAATATTCTCTCTTTAGGATACATTGGAGGTAGACCCATAAAACATAAATGCTTAGATTCTACCAATAGTTTCACCAGCCTTAATGACAAAACTAAAACTGGAAAGTAAAGGAGCTAAAATACATAAGCAATAGGACAGCATATACAAAGATATCACCATTTCTTGGTACAGAATGGACACATTCTCCACTTTACATTAAGCACCCTAAAATATAGCCAAAGGAAATAGGGTTTGGTGGGTACTAAATTTTTGTTTCATTATTTTTTTTCATTTCCTCCTCTTTATTTCGTGTTGGTTGTATGGTGAGGCTATTGTAGGTTTGGAGAAAAGGGACGTGCTCAGAGGGCTACGATGGATACAGGTGTGCTGTAAAGGTACCCAGGGAAGAAAGAAGGAAAGCAACACTGATGCAGCAACTGGGTCTCATAGAAGTAGATGCTTAATCGAGCAGCAGTGGCTAAAACACCTTTGGACCTTAGTGCAACTGTACTATTTACTTTTGGTGCCCAATGAATTACTTCTCAGACCACTGCCTGGACACAAGTGACTGCCTTTTTTCATCCTGTGCCTGCCTCATACATCCTTCCTGAAAGTATTTCTGCCTGAGCAACTTAGATGTTGCCTGACCTATCACACGTGCGTCTTCTTTCCCTCTGCCTTATACTCAACATGCCCTGGAGTTGGGCTGAATGACAGTCATCTCCCTATTGTCTTGAACTCTGGTCAAGATAGATATGGTGATGGTTTGCATTCAAGGAATCACAGTTTCATGATTTACTAGGCAAAGTTAAATGATTGGTGTGAGGATAAAAACAAGATGAATAATTAGTCTCTACTACTGATGGGAATGAGGCTTAAGAAAGACCCAGAAATCAATGATCCAAATCCTGATTCCATCTATATTTTGAAGGCTATTTTCCTATCCAATTTGTGTTTATAGAAACCAGTGGGGAAATACAGCCCTTAGCCCAGCTGATTTCCATAATTAGTCCTGCCAAAACCAACACATGTGATATTAGGCCCACTTTAGCGGAATCTTCATGAGAGACCCTCATCCGGAGGCATGATTTGATTGCTGCTCTTTGAGAGAATCAGAAGCGAGAAGTCTTGTTAGCCTATGCTTGTGTTCCAAAGAAACTTTTCAATAATAAACATATTTGTTTAAATTGGTGATTACTGGTTATATAGCATTACATAACTAATCCAAAATTATTTTATTAGTGCATGACAATTTTACATCATAGTTCCAACTTAAAATTCTTTCTACTATTAAAGTATTAAAATTAAGTGTATAGGGAGCTGGGGCGGGCAATCAATTTTCGATGTCTCAGCCTAAGAACAATAAATATTCACTTACTTATTTTTTCCTAGCTTCTTTTTTCTCATCCCATATTCATCTTGTAAATTTCCAATCCAATGTTAAGTCAGTCCTTAAAAGGAAAATGTGCAGATGGTAGAACAATGAGAATTTTGGGTTATCCTAATCAGATATTTCTGAGGAAATCAGTGAAGATGTTCTTGGTTTGGGCTTTTGCCTACTTGTTTATCAATGGAAGTGAATGAATTAACTGTTTTAAATGTATCTCAATTCATTCAACAGTTGCGTTTTTTTCTTTGTGTGTAATAAACTGACACTCATGTAATCCCAGTTGCTGCAATTCTTAATTAATTTGAAATCATCCCTGGGGTTCAGGCATCTATAGGATCTGACACTGGTTAATCTTTCAGTCTTTAAAACACGAAGTACTGCATGCATATATGTTTGTGTCACACTGAACCTCACTGTGATATGTAATTACAATATACCAATAGAAGTATATTTAAAAATGAAACAAAGGTAAATAAAGGTCATAATATAAAAACATGGTTAAGTCAGGCTGTTCTAGAAGCCTGTGGTTTCCAAATATCTTTCTCTCCTCTGTTCCTTGGTACTTGGGCTTACCCAAGATATTGCAATTGAAAAGAGAAAACAAATGTGGAACTTAAATCTTCAGAAGACACAGAATTTGCTTTGATTGTAATGGATATTTATAGATTATTCTTTCAATTTAGCATCAATAAAAAGTCTTAAAGAGAACATGGAAAAATCTAATAAATGTAAATGAAACTCCACTCTTTGAGGTTTAAGGATATAATGGCGTTTCCCTCTGTGCTACATCAGTTTAAGAATCAGAGTCAGTGTCTAATAAACGTTTAGAGTTTTATACTGACTCCCTTAGACAGAGGGGGGGGGGCAGTTTTTAGTGGATATTCCCTCTGATGGTAAAGTTGACACATTTGTGTTCTACTTTATGATCCTGGGAGGAAAAGTTGGAAAAAGAAAGTAATCAGGAATCAGTTTCTAAGAGGGAAATGTGAGTTAACAAAAAAAAAAAATTACCCATAGGAGATGGAAAACCAATAAGATGAGCTCTAGGGTAGCTAGATCTTACTGCCTGGAGAATATATAAAGAAAAAAAAAAAAAAAAGTAAGCCCGGCAAGGTGGTTAGCACCTATAATGGCAGTACTTGGGAGGCCGAGACAGGAGGATTGCAAGTTCAAGTCCAGCCTCAGCAACTCAACGAGATCAGATCCTCATCAACTTAGGGAGACCTTGTTTCAAAATAAAAAAATAAAATAGGGCTCGATGTGGAGCTCCGAAGTAGAATGCCCCTGAGTTCAACCCCCAGTACCACATGCACACAAAATAGGAGATTTGTGCAAATGCGGCCAAAATTGCAAGATGTCATTAGATAATTTAAAAAAAAAAAAAAAAGTGCTCTAGTGTGGATCTGGAATGTCCCACAAAGGCTTAGGTACTCAAGAATTCAGTTTCCAATGCAGGAATGTCCAGAGTTGGGGCTTTTGGGTAGTGATTGGATAATTAGTATTCTGATCTGTTCCGTGAATTAAGTCATCTGATGTATTAATGACTTAAATGCACGACTGGAAGGTGGTAGAAACGTAAGCTGGTGGAGGGCATAGCTGGAGGAAATAGGTCATGGGGGATGTGCCCTGCAAGGGTATTTCTTGTCCCAGCAAATAGCACACAGGATTGGCAAAGAATCCTTAAGTAGGTAATAAAAAGTAGAAACCATCTAATAAAAATTTTAATTTATAAAAATTAAAGCATTTTTCTTCTGAAAGGACACTTCCAATAAGTGCACAGGCCATTCATAGATGGGAAGAAAAAGATTTACAACAAAGTATATGAATCCAAACTGCAAAAAGAACACAAAATTAAATAAAATTAGTAGAATTCAGTTTCAGATAATAAAATATTTATTTATTTATGGACTCAGGGGTATTCTACCTCCAAGTCACATCCCCAGTCCTTTTTATTTTTTATTAACAGTATCTTGCTAGGTTGCTGAGAGTCTCACTAAATTGCTGAGGCTGGCCTTGATCCTTTAATCTTCCTGACTCAGAAAGATCCCAACCTCACAAGTACTGAGATGATAGGCATGCACCAGTATGCTGGGCAAATAGGCAAACCCCGCATATTGTGAAATCACTCTCAATGTTTACTAGTAATTAAATGATTGGGGAGATTCTGCCCAGAAGGAACGTAAGGTTGTCTTGAGAGGACTGTGGATATGTTTTTGCTATTCAAGGATAATGTTCTAGTGTATAAACAATAAAGTATTAAATTTTACACTCAATATTTTTGCATTTTCCTGTATGCAACATATCTCAGTAAAACACAAACATATAATTTTGATTACCTAATTCCTTATCAAAATCAAATTTGCATATATTGACCAAATATAATAATAATATGCATTTTAATACAGTACTGATATTAGATCTCTTCAAAAGTTACGCATTACACATACTTCACCAAATTTAGAAAATGCATTATTTTCAAAACAGAGAAGATAATAAAAAATAGAGATGACTAAATAAAAATAAATTTAGAGTAAATATTTTTCTTATTATATTTCATGGTATAATATTTTGAAAATTGCAGTTTCTTATGAATTCTTTCAAAAGTATGATTCATTTTATTTTGAAAATGTTCAAGTACAGCATGTAGTTTAGATTATAAGAATATTTTTGGATATATCTGGTTGACTTGAACACTCTGTCAGACACTTAGTGAAGCTGATTATGGACCTGAGGTTGCTGTGAAATAAAGAACATGCTGAAATGGTACCCATAGTTTAATTTGATCTATTAAGCATCCTGCACAGGCAGTGAGCCAAAACTTTTCCTTTATTCCAGCAAGGCTTTGTTCAACAGCGCACTTTGTACATTTTTTCCCCTTTTATTTAAGGTCAGAGAGTTCACATCCATTGTTACTTTTATTTTTTAACATCTGACTTCTATTTTTTTCCTTACTTTTTCTCTTCCTCCTTCTGCTGCATTTGACCAGATTTCCTATTGAAAAGTTTGAATAGAGTTGAAGAGGAACTAGAGAAAATGGCTGAGATCGCATCACTTGTCAGAGAAATCCCAGGGTGCCTCTGCTATATAACCAACATATTGATTGATTCTTTGCACCTGGAAGTCCGCGACATTATTGCACCATTTAAGCTCCAAAATGAAAAGTCTTTGCCTAGAAGGCACACGGGTGTTACAGGTACACTTCAGTAGTATCCATGGTTCTCACTTTGCAATTTGAAATATCACCCTACAAACAACACCCCAAGGAAAATACTGGGGAACATGATTATATACATGCATATATAGAGATATATACACCAGTAAATACATATATATATATATACATATATATAGGTAAATATATATGAGAATATACAATTTTTTTCTTATATATTATATAGGATGTATTAATCATTTAATAATCTAAATCATCAACTTACATTTCTCTTGCTATTCTTCATACATATGTAACATTATATATGACAGTATATATACAAATATATAAATTACATATCACACACACACACATATATATATGTATGTGTGCCATATATATCACAATGAATTAAATTGTACTGGCAGGGCAAAAGGAAATACTATTTCTAAACTAATCAATATCCTACAATTTAAGAGAAAAGTAAAATAAATTAATCTACCTTTGTTTTAAACTGGTGCATAAAGCACATAGAAAATGTAATTTATTCAAGGGAACTTATAGTACAACATCTTCTTTTAAATTCCCTCTGGCATTGTAAATACAGAAAGAACCACAAGAAATTTTAAGCTTTATTATTTTCTGAGCTTTACAGAGGTATTCCTGGTATACAAAATATTGCCCATTATTAATGCATATAATTTACTAAGTTTGGATATATGTATATTCATCATCACTACATTTATTTCCCAATGTTTCCTCTTGCCCGTTTGTTTTTGTTTGATTGTTTGTATGTTTGGTAAGAACACTTAATATAAGATATATCCTCTTAATTTTCTAAATGTATAATACTTTTTTTTTTTCGGTACCGGGGATGGAACCTGGGGGCATTCTATCTCCGAGCTATAGCCCCAGCCCTATTTTGAAACAGGGTCTCACTAAGTTGTGGAGGGTCTCCTAAGCAGCTGAAGCTGCCCATGAACCTGGATCCTCCTGTCTCAGCCTCCCAAATGCTGGATTACAAGTGTGCGCCACCATACCCAGCCTAAGAGTGTAATACTTTATTGTTAACAACAAAAAATATGATGTGATATTTGGCAGACATCTGGAACCTACTCATGCAGTATCACTGTGACTTTACACCCATGGAATGACTTCCCACATGCCCTTCCCCCATCCCTTATTAATCATTGTTCTATTTCTACTTCTATGCATTTTATAATTTTAGAATGAAGTTCTACAATTTAGCAACGTCTAGGGTGAAGAGATGAAAACACATTTGCAAATAGTTCTAACAGGGCCACCCTGGATGAGGTCATCACTTCTTCCCTCTTGATTTCTGGTTCCATATAACACGATAGAGGACAGCACATTAGAACTGTGTGGTGTCACCAAGCTGACACATTAAATAGTTATTTGTGTATCTGTCATGTTTGATGTACCCTGTTACAATTATTGAAATTGTTCCTCCTAAAGTAAGTTTCTTTGTTGGAGGAAATATTTCCCAGATCCAGATAACAGTCGACTGGTTTCTATAAGCTCTCAGATGATGGTGCTGTCCAACCCAGCGAATGCAGTGCCAAAAACCACATTCGGAAGCAGCATCAGTTCCTGTAATAATGGTCTCTCCATAGTGGAAGCCTGTGACAAGTTCATCCTGCCATTCAGTGGTATGATAGTGTTCTAAGGACATGACACCAGTTCTGGCCTCCATGTTATCACCACTGCTGCTGGGACCCAGTGTCAATATTAGAGGTCTTTCCAGAACCTGATGTGCTGCTCTCGTGAATGACCTTCACTGCAGCAACCAGGACTATTTCACCTAAGGGCCCTTTCCACAGTGCTGGGAGGCCTGGGACAGCTCTGAGTGGTGCTTTCCAATGAACACACCTGGGAAACTTGGGAGCTGAGTGTCCTCTTTATGAATTACCCATCTTGAGTTGACTCTTGTGCAGGGAGAGAAACAAGGGTCTAATTTAATTCATCTAGATATGGATATCCATTTATGACCATTCAGGAAAGTATTACTACCAATATGACGACTTATAAAGGGAGGGAAGTGGGTGAGATATGGAAGAAGTCTACCAAGTGCTCTGTGTATGTGTGTTTTATCACTTTGAATCTCACTATGTTGTATAGCTGTAATACACCAATAAAAGTAGCCAAAACAATTGTGATGAGTAAGGATGTGATCTTCCCATTCTTGTTAGCTTCTGGATGTCTGTCCACTTGCTTTTCCCCCAGACATTATTATCCTTCATGACTCCAATTATATTGAGATCATGTCTCCTGATAAACAATGCTGTTAACCAAGTTCACAGCTTGGAACATTTATCAGCAAGAGCAATTCCTCTTTTATTACGTAAAGTCACTCATGAGTTGGGCTGTAGTACAGCATTCGTATGTGGGTCATAAAGAACAATAAAAGTCCCGGACCACATGGCTGCACTGCTGAACACACTCACACATTAAAATAATTAACAACAATCCTTTTGAAACTCACCCAAAAGACAGAAGAGAAGGGAAACTTTATGGTTCATTCTGTGAAGCTAGAACCATCCCGATGCTGAAGCCAGACAAAATAAAACTAGAAAACTACAGATGAATATCTCTGCAAAACATTTCATAAAAAAGAAAAAAAAAAAAAAACTTTGGCAATGCCAAATCCACCAGTATATGTGTTGGACAACTTTTCATATCTGTGACAGATATTTGAGAAAATCAACTTGGGGGAGAAAGAATTTATCTTGGCTTGATATTGTTTCAGAGGCTTCAGTCCATGGTCAGCTGGCTGTGCGGCTTTGAGCCCGAGGTGGATGGAACATCATGGCAGAAGGCTAGATGGAGGAAATATACTCAGCTCATGCAGGTGGAAGCAGGAAGAGAGAAAGAGGAAGGGTCCAGAGCAAGATAGACCCTTCCAGGGCACACTTGTAGTAACCTACATCTTTCAACTAGTCCCCACACCCTACAGCTTCCAACATCATACTCATAAATGAAACACTGAACCTTTTCTTTTAACAATAACAAGACAAAGTTGTTACTTTTACAATGTATATTCAATATAAAAAATAGAAATTCTAGCAGAGAAATTATATTTTTATATCCATATTTATCTACATTCAAATAATTTTTGAAACATAAATAATTCTAAAAAAACACTGATAAAAATTGAACAAATTTGCAGGATACAAGATCAACACATAACAATCTACTATGTTATGTAAATCAGCAATGAATAATCTGAAAAATAATTAAGAAACTCTTCTCTTTACAATGGCATTGAGTAAAATAAAAATCCAGAGAATACTTTTAACCAAGAGATGAAGGACTTGGAATGGAAACTACAAAATATTTCAGAAGGTAATTAAAATAGACCTAAAAAAATGGAAAGGTACACTGAATTCTTGGATTAGAAGAGTTAAGAGTGTTAAGGAGGTTGTACTACATGATATGACAGACTCAGAGAAATCCTATCAAATATCTAATGTCTTTTTTCTTAGAAATGGAAAGATCTGACTATTAATTTTATATGGATTTAGAATGGGCCTGAAGAGCAAAAATATTACTAATGAAGAAAAAATAAAAACACAGAAGGAATCACACATTCTGAATTTGAAACATAATGCAAAGATGAATTGATCAGAAAAATGTGGTACTGGCACAAGGTCAGAGCTATAGATCAACAGAATAGAATGGAGACTCCAGAAATAAACTCTTGCGTCTATGGCGAATTGATTTTTGACCAGTTTCCAAGATAGTTCAGTGGGGAAAGAATTCTCTCTTCAAGAATCAGTGTCGAGCATTTAGGCTGAGACCAGAGGATCCGGGTTCACCGCCAGCCTCAGCTACCTAGTGAGGCTCTCTGCAACTTAGTGAGACCCTGTTTCAAAATAAAGAATAAAAAATAGGACTGGGGGTATAGGTCGGAGGTAGAGTGCCTCTGAGTTCAATCCCCAGTACCGCCAAAAAAAAAAAAAAAAAAAAAAAAGAATCAGTGTGGAAGCTACTGTATATTCCCAAGCAAAGGCATGATATTGAACCCTAACTTGCATAATACACATTGATTTGAAATGAAATCAATGGACTAAATAAAACTAGAAAACGTTCATGGAAAAATAGAGGGGGATGTCTTCCTGATCGTGGGATTGCAGCCATGTCCCCCCATGTCTGGCACTAAAAAGCATTTAAAAAAAACAATGGGGATGAAAAAGTCACAAGCATCATGCCTTTCCTCAACAATTGCTGCATTGTGAGTTTTCTTTATGTTCACACTCAGTTGGGTTCTATTAGGCCTTAATAGATAGTGTTACTTGATATATGATGTTCTTCTCTGTGCTTTTAAAAACTGAACTACAACTATAAAATAAGAAATTCATATCATATCCCATATTGCTTTTTAACATTAAGCTAGCATGAAGTTAATGAAAACTATATAAACAGATTACATAGACATATATATGTACATATATATGTTAATTGTAATAAACTATATGTAAAAATTAACATTTTAATCATGAATTATATGGTTCAATGTCACATAATACTCATTATGCAACCATTATATCATCCATCTCTATATATTTTGTATTATGCAACACTGAAACTCTGTACCCATTACATAATAATTGTGTATTTTCCTCTACTCCAACTCCCCAGTTTCCCCCTTCTACTTCCTGACTCTATGGATTCAATGACTCACCCCAAGGGAGTGGAATCAGGCAGTATCTGCCCTTCCTGACTGGCTATCTAACTTATCTTCTGCATTTATCCCATATTGCTGCATATGTCAACATTTCATCTTTTTAAGGTAGAATAATAATGTGAATAATCTGCTCATAGTATTCATGCATATATGTACATATTTTATCCACTCATAAGTCAGTGAATGGGTGGTTTGCTTCTATTTTTTTGTCTATTGTGAATGAAGCTCCTATGAAGCTGGGTATAAAGTATGTGCTTAACTCACTGCTCTCAATTCTTTTATGAGATGGGTATATATTGTTATAATGTGGTTTTATTCACTGCTGATCAAAATTTAATAAACTTTGAAATATATTTCTAGGACCCAGAAAATAGATACCAAATGAATATACTTTATTCCATTCTCTAGTCATTTCTCATTTCTTTTAAAATGATGACACATTTTTATGGATTCTCTTAATATTTTATATGCATTATCTTGGACTCATTTCAATAACTTTCTTCCAGCATAATCTCTTCCTATAGAAATAAAATAACATATACTTTTATCAATATTTTAAATTAGCTTTAAAAATGCAAGTGAGATGTTTACATAGCAAAATATGCTTCTAGCATATTTTCCAATTATTTGAAAATCCTTGTCCTCAAAATTGACAAATGTCTGTCTGATGCAGTTTTATGAACATTAGTTAATTACTTTAAGCTTTTAGTGGGATATAATCAAAGATCCCTGATTTATATTTTCAGAGAGCTTTGTAACCACTTTTACTCAATGGCTAGGCTTACACTTTTTTTCTGAAATACCAATTATTTCATTTCTCTTTCTCAATTATAGTTGAAATAAACTTCAGATGTAATAATTTGTTGATTTTATTAGTGATTGTTTTTATTTTACCAGTTTCCTTAGTGTCATAATAACTACTATGACATTAACTATTTGTAATTTATTAACTACTTGTTAATATTAACTACTTGTATTTTATTCTTAGACTTGCTATCTTGACTATTAAGTTCAAATTAAAAAAAACCTAGGTGGCTTTGGCGCATTTTCAGCTGGTTTGATTCATCCATTTTGAAGAGACGGGGGGGGGGGGAGCGGGAGTTCGTTAGATAGTTGTAAAGAGCATAACGAGGGTAAGGATTTTTCTGTGTACTTTAGTGAGTTTATTCAGATACCCATTTTTAACAAAACAGGTTTGTGTTCTTAGACAAAAAGACCTATCAGTGTTTCCACCATGCACTTCTGTTGTTTAGGGGCTTATAACAAAACTTTAAGTCTCACATTCCTAGTAACATCTCAGCTTTTCATAGATTATGTTGTGGGAAGGGGGATTCTTTTAAATTTTATTTTATTTTTATTTTGATTTTTTTAAATTTTTTTTATTGTAGTATTTTGTGCAATATAGCATACATCTTTGTTAAGTACGGGTTGTTAACAACATATTTGCGCACAGTTCTCATTTAACCCTTTCCCCAATTCCCACCCCAATCCCCTCCCCTTCCCTCCCCCTCAGGTTCACTTCAGTGAGTGACCTTGATATGATTGTGTAATTACATCACGTGCTTGAGGGCGTCCCTCTGCCCCCTGCGTCCACTACAATTAAATCAACTTCATTGCTTATCGAGGATCTCTCCTTTTCATCTGGAG